>CANXYC010443356.1:0-41464 GCA_948193065.1 Aleurites moluccanus | reverse complement strand
TATGATTGAGTTTGAGAATTGTGGAGATCCAGAGGGATCTGTTGATTGGAGTTGGATGAGTTTGTTATTAGAAGTGTTATATTATATGTTTTTAGCCAGGGCATGCTCCTTAAATAGAGGAGATGCTGCCCGTTTTTATTTATTTTGTTTAAGCTATATTAAGTTTATTTGTGTATACATGCCATATAGTTTTATTTATGGGTTCTTCGTGGTATTGGTAGTATATAAGCATCACCCGTACCCTAGGACCGTCATGGCTCCTAAGTTGGGCTGTGACATTAATGCTCTTATATTAGTTTTATAGGCCCAACAAGAATACAGCAAACTTAAGTTATTCTTTAGATCAAAATTGAGAGATCTTATAACTATTTGAAGGGCTTTTAGGCTCATTATGTGAGTTGAATCTAAATTTTTTTTTTATTGTACATATCTAACAAATAGATAAAGAATAGAAGGAGAACTAAATAAAAGAGATTGAGAAAGAGAAGAAAAAGTGATGGTAGATATCAAATAAAGAATTTAGGGTTCCATATATTTGATTTTTTTTTTTTTCATGTTTTCATGTGATTTGAGTTAAATAGTCAAAATCTTGTACTTGAAGTCCCATGATTTTTTCCATATTTTTAATTTAATTTTATGTTTCTTATCACTTATTTCATAACTTAAAATGATGGTATAATAAATTTAAAAATCATTTAGTATATGATAAAATTAATTTTTAATAATCACCTTCTAACATAATTAATAACAAAATTTAAATATATTGTAAATAAATTTAAGTTTTTTACCATTAAAAAATTAAAATTCTCTCATTTTTATTTACACAGAAAAAATTACTTCCTCCATCTCATAATAAATATTTTAATTTTTTTTTTTGGTATATCTCAATTTAATTGTCATATTTTATAGTATAAACTATATTTTATCTTAATTTTATAATGATTCTCTCATTAAAAATGTATTAAAAAATATAAAAATTAATTAAGAGATATAAAATGTGAGATAATTATGAAGGTAGAGAGAAATTAAAATAATTAATGAATTAAAATAATAAATGAATTAGAAATATTAAAATATTATTTTTTTTTAATAATCGTATATTTTGCAATTAGGATATTTATTGTGAAACAAAAAGAGTAATTATTTTTAAAATTCTTATTATCTACTATTCTATTACTATTTTAAATTCCAAAATTATTTTTATATAATTTTTTAAAGAAAATTTATTGTGATTAAATTTATTTCAAACTAGTCTATTAAATTGTTTATAAAAATTATATTTTTATATTATATAATATTAATTTAATTATTTCTAATTCAACTCCTGCTCGATCCTAATTAAATTTTTAATTCGTGATTTTTTTATTTTCATAGATTTTAAATATATGGGGTTTAATATAAAAAATATATATATATGGATTATGATTTTATAAGAGAGATTGTTTGTTTGATTCAACTTTAATGTTAAGTTAGAATCTTATTTTATATTTTGAAGCAAAATCATAGAGTGAAATTTAATTAATTAAAATTATTTTTATATTTAATAGCTAGATTAAAAAATTAAATTCATTTATTTAAAAAAATAATAGTGGTCAATAATACAGGCAATGTCACTACTGCTCAACATAAGACCAACTCTCTCCCTTTGGTTCTTAATTCAACGCCACAAAATATATGACACATAACAAGCTAAGGAATATATATACAAAACATAGTCAAATAATTAAATCAACATATAATTTTGATAGCAAAAATATCTGATTTTTTTAAAATATACAAATAGGTTATGCATTTGGCAATGAAATGATGGACATTTCCAATGGGAAATAATAATAATTAGTTTTAATCTTTCAATATTGGAATAGTTCGATGAAATGAGTTCATATATATGGTATACTTAAATATAATCAAATATTAATATAATAAATTACTTGATTTAAATTTTTAAATTTTTATTATTAATTTCTTTGAAATTTGTTATATATTTATATTTTTAAATTATATTTTATTAAAATTTTATTCGATAAATCTAATTAAAATAAATATAATAAAATATAATCTAATAATAAGTATATATTTTTTTAATTATAAATCAGAATGAATTTTTCTCTTTTCAATACTAAAAATAAAATAAACTAAAAGTATCGGGCAAAAAAATTCATATTTGATTCTCAATTCTCATGCTAAAAAATTGGTGGGAAGCAACACAATTTTGAAAACACTGTGAGTGAAGAGGGTGAGTACTCGTAGAGTCGTAGTGCAATTTTAGGACTTGGCTGAGCTGTTAATTAGAGGGATACGTCTTTCAATGAAATATCTGCTTGGACTTGGGTTGGGTATTTACTATTTAGGCTGAGTTAGCTTTGCGTATTTACTATTTAGGCTGAGTTAGCTTTGCGTATTGGCTTCGGCTTCATGAACATGATTCAATTGGAGGTTGAAACAATGTATAATAATAATCAAAATTGAAAATTCCCATTCAAAATTTAAATTTCATTCAACAACTGACTTATCAAATTGAACAAACTCACACACGTATATAGCCTGTTATATATATATAGTTGAATTGTCAGATTTAATAAAGTAAATTTATTATAATTATGCAAATTTAAATTAAATTTGATAATTGGCTTAGAAAATTATTGTGAAGTTGATTATTTTTCTCCTAGCTTTTTTTTTTAATTAAAAAATAATTTTTAAATATATAAATTATTATTTTATCTAATTTCAACCATCAATTAGACATTAACGAGTACACACGATTACTTGAATATTATTAAAAAAATAATTTTTTCTTTTAAAATTATATTAACTGTCAATATTTAATTTTTATTTATAAAATTCAATTAAAATAATAGAGTAAGTATTTTTCTCTTTTGTCAATTCTAAAATTCCTCATTATTAGGAAATTTATGTCAAATTTAAGATTACTTGTCATTATAAACTTTGAACAGAAAAGAAGCTATTAAAATTTTATTTTGACTATTTACATTAGACTTTTCACAAATTAGACTGGTTAGGAATCTTAAATTGGTCCTATTAACTTATCAAAATTATTTTTTTATCATTTTAAATTTTTATTTTAAAAAATTTAAATTATTTTAAATAATAATTTACAAAATATTTAAAATTATTGAAAATTATAGTTAAAAATGTGTTTATTAATTTTGAAAATTTTAATTATTTTATGAAATTAAATTATGTTCAATAATTTTTTTAAAAAATCAATATATAAATTTTGACAAATGCCATTTATCTTTTTTAATGTTGAAGTTGAGTCAATTCACCAAATTGGAGTTGATTCTGTTCATTTTGGCCCAAAGTCTTAACCAATTGAATTGGCTTTGAGTCATGTCATATCTAACTCAAATTTGATCCCTCAACATGCCTAATTTCCATGATAAAACATATATTTGACTACTAGCTATTCCAATCTAAATCGTAAACAACAATTCTCAAACAAAATGTTTATAGTGATCATAAAAATCATAATACATAATTTGTTGTAATGATTACATTTATTTAAATTTATTTTTTTGGGTTTTCAATTATATTTTAATTTTCAAAATTAATATTAATTATATTTCAAATCAAAATAAAATTTATTTATTTATTATTTAAACAAGGCTAAAGGAGTCAAACTGAATCTTGATTTTTTTTTCCTTCTACTAAATTGTCAATTTTGTTTCAAAATTCCTAATTTATAAAATTTATAAAATCAATTAACTCGAATAAAATTTAAAAATTAAGTTACATTTTCAATTTTGACATGTATATAATTGAAAAAAATGTAAAATTAAAAACATTGAAGTAAATTTGACCATTAGGCCACAATCATAGCATCTACTGCACATAATTTTGACTCTAATTACTCGATTTTAATGAATCAAATAAAATCCATTCTATTATCAATGGACAGCTGCCTTCTTATTGAATTTGGCCTCATCATCTACATATATAATTATGTATACATTGTAATATATAATTACATATACGTTATAATATATGAAATTATTTTTTATTGAGATTTTTAATTAAGCAAAATATTATGTAATATTTTAAAATATTATATTTTTGTTATAAAAAAATAATTAATGGGTTACAAATTAATTAGTGGGTTACAAATGGTACAACTATTTTATCAAAATAGTTTGTGTTGGCCTGGAGATAGTGGTTGAACTTGTGGCACAACATGATAATTATTTAATTGAAGAATAATACCAAAACATTAATAAACCTTTTAACTCTTCTCTTTTATTTTGAATAACTTCATTCCAAGTTGGACATTATTGTCTCCATGGTTGTCATTCTTTTTTTTTTCTTTTTTTTTTTTCCTTGAGCAAAGAGATGATTGTCATTCCAAATAAACATCCAATATCTATAATAAAAAATAATCTCTTAAATTTAAATTTAAATCTTACAATAATAACACCCCAGATTTATCTTAACCATAATCTTATAATAATATGGTAATTATTTATTTATTTTTACTAAATCTTATATTTTCTTATTATCTTTGCAGTTATTTTCGGTATTCCACACTTAATCCCACACTATTTTTTTTTTTTTTAATTTCTTAAATAGAATTTATTAAATCATATTAAAAGGAAATGTGAGTGGCATATTTGAAGACAAATTCCTCCAACTTGACTTACTAACAAATATTTGGATCAAAATTATTTAGTACATTTTTTTATTTAAATTTATTTATGTTTGAAATTCTCTATTTTTTGCAGCGAAATTAATATAGTTGTTAATTTTTTTTTCTAATAGCTGCATTAAGTACAATTGATTAGTGATAATAATTAATTGTTAAATAGTTAAATAACTGCAGTTTACAAAATAATATTTAAATAAAAAGACTAAATTATCATTTTAAAAATAATATTTAAATAAAAAAATTAAACTATCCTTTTAAAAATAATATTTAAATAGAAAAGTAAATATTAATATTTATTTTTAATAGTCATTAAATATATTAGCAGCTTATAACTAATAATAATTTTATCAAATAGTTGCGATAGTCAGTTACTAATTAACAACTATCAACTATTAATAATAATTAATAGCTATGAAAAATAATTAAATTAAATGGACCTAATTATGTAATAGTTTAACATTTAATCGTTTACTTCTTAATGCAGCACATTAAAAGTTTAAATGATGATAGTATTTGATTTCCATATAAACCTTGGAGGAAATAGATATAAATAAAATAAAATAAAATAAAGTAAGATATTTTTTAAATAAGAAAAGGATACTTCTGTTGTTATACAGTTAAAGGCACAGACGTTGGTGGGAGTTGTTAAATATTTGAAAAATAGAAATTTAATTTAATTTAAAAAATGTATATATATAATAAGAGGAGTGGGATACAACAGGGTTGTGGTTGATATGGGTTTGCTGTTATGGTGTTCCCTTCCACCTACAAATAACACGCTTATATATATATTGAAACAAAACATATGGTATTGATAGTATAAGGGAATTAGTTGGGTCCACCAGCAAGAACCTACGAAAGAGTGGCACTGCCTGCCTCTGTCACCGACTTTTTGACCCAATTTCTACTTTGTTGGGTTGTGGCCACTCCCCCACTTGGTGCAAGTGATACTGCTCATACTACCATAGTGGCTGTAGTGACAGTAGGCGTGAATTGAGTCTCCCACATGCATGCATGGTGTTTGCTTAAATGCCTATCTCAATGTCTCTTTGCTTATTTATTTATTATTATTATGGGTTACAACAACATATTAGATTTCTTCAATGCCAACATGTTTGCCTTTGTGTTTTTCTTTGAGCGGAGAAACCTCCTGCATCTTCAATTCTTGCATTTTCTTTTGTCTGTCTCACTTTATTTTTTTTTTATTTTCTTGAATGTTTGAGCTTTCAGTATCACAAATAGATAAATATCTGACGATCGAATGTTGATTTACTTACTCAAATGAATTATATAATTAATCTTTTTTAGTGTATCGCACTGTGGCTAACGTGATTGAATAGCAGTGTAATTTAAGTACTTGATTAAATGGTGAATTCATTTTTTAATTACTACATTATGGTTATTGTTATGTGATTGATTATTTTTTTTAGTGTATCATTCTGTGGCTAATGCAATCCAAACACTATTTGATAAAGAAAATAAAGAAAAGAGTAAGCTAGGTTTGGCAAGAAAGAATTGATATAATAATAAGAAAATGATAACTTTTGAAAGGAAGAATAGCTAGTTGATGATGAATATCATCTTGAAAGTGAAAAGAAAAATGTTGGTAAAGCTAAGAAAAGATTAATGCTAATAACAAGTGGTCTTATAATAATTGCTTTAATGGAATTAATGTAGGTAGAACATAATCAAAGTATTACCGACAATATAAAAATGTAAATTGTTTCAAGTAAACCTGATTTGATTACTTCTAAGACTAGAGATTCTACCGACTAAGTGGAAGGGAATAAAAGAATATCTAACTTTTATTTTTTAATTAAATCTAAAATATTAATATTAATTTACCTGTAAAAACTACTACTAAGAAAAATTACTTGTTTTCGTTCAAAATTTCCTTTAAATATAAATAAGATCATTGCATGTTTTTTATGAATATTTTAACTATAAGTGTCCGTGTATGTTTAGTTCAATAATTATAATTAGATATGGCTAAATTAATGTTTAGCATTTGAGATTTGACATAGTTAATGAAGTTTTTTTTTTTTTTTTTTTTTTTTTGTAAACTAATTAAAAGATACCTTGTAGTTTAATTCATTAACTACTCAGTCATTTTGTCTAAAAACTATTTTTTTTTTGTTAAATTATGACATAAAAGGGATAAATTTAACCTTAGTCACCTTTTTTTTCCACCCAACTCTTTTTCCATAAAAATTAAAATAAAAAAAATACTTAAAAAAAAAATTTTTTTTATGAAAAATGGTTCTCTTATTTAATTTAATTTATTTTTAAAGTATTTTTTATTTTAATTTTTATGAAAATATATGGATAATAGTAAGTTTATCTTTTTATATTTTAATTTGACATAAAAAATTTTACTTGTTAAACAAAAAAAATTGAATAGTTAACATATTAAAATTAAATGAACTTTTTAATTAATTTTTTTAAAAAAGTACCGCTATTTCATTAATTAGATAAAATCTTATACACGAAATAATAATTTACTTATTAATTTTCAGTAATTGATGATTAAAGTTCAAAAGACTAATTAAATAACATCCAGATTAAGATTAACATGGTTGGCAAGAAAATTTATTCATTTCCTTATTAACTTTGATTTAATCTCAAAATTATACCATAAAGATTTGTCGTCATTGGCGTATCTCCTATTTTTTGGAGTGATAATAAATAAGAATTTTTTTTATTTTTAAATTTCTTATTTTTGGTATGATTATATGTCTTTTAATTTAATTAGAAAGATAAATTTAATATGGTACGAAAAAGTTGATATGTTATATCACTTTACTGCTAAATAAATAAAAATAGTCAAATATCAATTATTAAAAATCTGAAGTTTTAATTAACATAGGCCAACTAATGAGACGCTAGATCGCCTGAAACTTTTTAAATTCTTAGTGCTATAATGATATTCTGTGTTAAAAAAATTATTATCATCTCTTTAGTTAAATGATTTTTTTTAGGTATTATCTAAGAGAAAAAACTTATAATCATAAATCAAGGACGAGTTTAGAAAGGGGTGCCAACGTCTAAACTAAAATATTTTTTTTATTTGATTTTGATAATATTTGATATATTTATTTTATAATTTTTGTCATAATTAATATATTAAAATAAAATAATATAAAAAAATTCCTTCAACAAAAATTATATTAAAAATATGCCACTATACTAATAATTACTTTCAAACAATAAGTTTTGATTGAGTTTTACATATTTAAATTGATAGAATTTCAATGAGAGATTTTAGAGAATCTATAAATTATTATTTGAGTAATAAAAAATAGTCAAATCTTATAAATTGTTTAAAATTTATCATTTATTATAATTTTTTATTTTAAAAATTTTAAAAATCTCACATAAGAAACAAAATTTTGAGAAATCTCATTTTAATGAATAAATAATTTTATAAATAATTTTTTTATTATAAAAATATTATTAAAATTTATAAATTTTATTTTTATCTTAAATAAGTGAAATTATATAAATTTATGGAATAAAAAAATTTAAATTTTTAATTCTATAAATTTTGACGAATTCTATATATTTCAAAAACATCAATCTAAATGTGGCCAAGTGATTTCTTTTAGCACTTCCCAGATAATTTTTATCATATTAATTTTATCACTCTCATTTATAATTTTACCTTTATTAAATTATAAATTTTTTTAAGAAAGTCGATATTGACACTCCCTTTTAATTTTTGGCACTTCTATTTTTTTTTTGAGCTTCACTATAATATTTTTGTTGCATTATTTAGTTAATAACTTTTATAAAGAAATAATCTTTAATTAAATTTATTTATTTATTTATTATTTTCTATTCACACATATATATACACACATTAAAAATTTTGATAATAAAAATATATTTAATAAATATATAATTTATATATAAAAAAATCTTTTATATATATAAAAGAATATTTAAGTAGAATTTTTATTTTTTAGTTTTCATAAGAAATGAAGACTTATATAATAAAAAAAATAAAAAATAAAATTTAAGTTCCATTTAGTTTTATTTTTTATTTATATTTTTATTGTATAAAAATGATATTTATATGTATATTTTCAAAAAACATATTTATCAAATATAGGATTTTGTATAAAAATTAAAAAATATTTTCATTTTTACATATTATAATTTTTTTTTACTTTTAATTTTTAAATTTTAATTTGGTGATTTTATTTTTGAGCAAATATTTATTTTTAATTTTTAATAAGAAAGAAAATTTATCAAATTAAATTTTAAATTATAATCCTACTAACATTTTATTTAAAAATAAATTTTAATTTTTCTCTTTGAAAATATTTTTAATTATATATTTTACTAAAATATCTTAATAAATTATATATATATTTTAAAATTAAATAAATTAAAGATTAAAATAACAAGTAAATAATCAAATAATCATATACATATTGTTACAAAAAATAATATATTTAAAATTACTGTATTATTTTCAAAATATATTGAGAATTATTAATATTTTCGTATTTTTTATTTGGTTAATTAACTTTCTTGATGATAAAAAAAAAATTCTTCCAAAATAAAAATTAAATATAATATAAAAATTAAAAAAAATATTTTATATCATATAAAAAAGTAAAATTTTATTATGATTTCTCTTGTAAAAAATTATATATTTATTAAAAATATTTTTAGAATAATATTTTTATAAAAAATAAAAATATAAACAATAATATTTTTACTTATTAAATGTTATAATAATAATAAATAAATATGTAAGAAAATGAAAAATAAGTCTTTATTTCTTATAAGAATCATTAACTTAAATAAAATAAAGATATTATAGTCAAATTTAATAATAAAAAATAATAAAAATACTAAAAATAAAAGAAGAAGTGCGTTCAATTTTAAAATATTATATTTGTTAATATTCAACTAATTCTATTTCCATAGTTGAAAAGTATTCATTAATCAAGAAATTATTATTATTATTTTTTAGAATGGTAATTAACATTTCTACATTCTAAAAGAAAATATGTACTATTTGAAAAATTATAGCCCTGTTCTTTCTGAATTTAACTATATATGATAAGAATGTTGGCTAAAATCAAATTATATTAGCAAATTTGAAATTTTAATTTTTTTAAAAAAGTTATAACTAGCTAAAATGCTCCAAAGTAAAAGTAATTATTATACTAGATAGATTGGGGGTTATTGGTAGATGATGATTATCATTTGTTTCAATTTTCATCATTTAATTTTTTTTATGTAATATAATTATGTAATTATTATTAATTTAATAGCAGTCAACCGCTAACGGTTAACGGTCAGTAATTAGAGTGTTAAATATTAACAATTAAAAATAATAATTTTTAAAATTTTAATTATATTTTTAAATTATTGATTATTGAATTTTAAAATATTATTTGAAATACTAAACGTTAATTTTCTACAGCTATTTTGAATGGATATTTAAAGGGTATTTAGGTGAAAAATTCATTTTGAAAAATAAAATTTTAAAAATATCGTTTTAAAAAAAATTAACATATCTAAGTTAATTTTTTTAATATTTTTAAAATTTTAAAACGGTATTTTGAATTAATCTGTCAAACACTCTAAAAATTATTTAGCATTTTTTAAATTTTAAAATGATATTTCATATTCATTTTAAATAGATCCAAACACCACCCTTAACGAGTCCATTGTAAATTAATTAAAGCACTGAAATTTCTTCTACAGAATTAGTAAGAAAATGAAATAAATAAAAGTTTACTTTTCTTAACCAATTATATTAGGACACACTTGCGAAAAATCGCTCATAAAATGCATAAAATAAAATCTTTCTTTCATATGTTGTAGCTAGAGGTGTTCACAAACCGTTGGAACCGTCTAAACCGTAAACCAGATTTTATAAAATGAAAGTTTGGTTTAGTTTGAATAATTTAACAAATTGAAAGATTAATTTGGCTATAGTTTTTACCTTTCAAAATTGTCAAATCAAGCTCAACTCAAAAAACCATATATTATTTTCATCCTAAAATAAACATTTTTAATTATAAAATATATAATTATTAAAAAAATAATTTATTTTAACCTTCTTAATTCATTTATTATTTTAATTTATTAATTACTTTAATACCCCTTCACTTTCTTAATTCTATTATATTTTATATCTCTTAATTAATTTTTATATTTTCCAACACATATCTAATAAGAGAATTATTATCAATTTAAGATAAAATATTATTTAAATTAAGAAATAGGATAATTAAATTGAAATATCTCAAAAAAAATTAGAACATTTATTTTGAGACGGAGAAAATACTACATATAGATTTTTTTTTTTATATTTATAGTATAATAAATTTAAAATAGATTTTATAATAAAATTTTGATATATTATTAAGAATTTTAATAATAATTAATAATTTTATTATGATTTAAAAGTTAAATAATTATATTTATTTTAAATTCAAGTGTAAAAAAATATTTCTTTCGTCCCAAAATAAATATCCTAATTTTTTTTTGATATATCTCAATTTAATTATCCCATTTTATTAATTTAAATTTTATTTTATCTTAACATTTCTATAATATTCTCATATGTTTGGTTTTATATAATTAATATAAACTTAAAAAAATAAAAATATTTATTATCTTTTGAAAAAAAAAGAAGAAGAAATGATTGTATTTAATTAGTAGAGAGATATTAAAATAATAAAAAAGATGGTTGTACTTAATTAGGAGAGAGTAAAAATTAAAATAGTGTATTTTTTTTAATATTTATATAACTATAATATTTATTTTCAAACAGAAAAAATAATATATTAAAATTTTAAAACTAATAAATTGCCAAAATCAAACCAAACTGCCTAAATCATAGATGGTTCGATTACTATAGATGATTCAATCATTCTTAGCGGCTTAGTTCGACTTCCATTTTTTTTTCAAGCCATTATTATCTATTCGTTTGACAAAAACCTTAGAAACCACCCAAATCAAAGGCGGATGGAAATTGTGGCAAGGGACAAGTGCCCCTTAAATTTTAAAAATTTCTATTTTTTTTTTAATTTTTATATTTGTGTAAAATATTATACAAAATATTATTATATATTGCTGAATTTTAATTTTACATAATAATGTGTAAAATAGTGTTATATTGTCGAATTCTAATTCTACATAAGAATGTGTAAAATGCTATTATTTATTGCTTTCATTTCTTAATTGTTATCCATTTATTTGTATAAATTATTTTGAATTATTTTAATCATAAATGGATATATTTTTTTATGCTAATACATAGATTCTCTAATAATCATTGGTTTTGATATATGTAATATTTTCTTGGAATCAGTTTTATGTAAATATATTATTATTGAATTGTTTATTTTATTTCTATAAATATTTACTATATATTTATGAAAAACAACATCAAGTTGTATGCATTTATTTGTTCATATATTTTTGTTCGCTAGTCCAGTCTACAGTAAGATTAAATTTTAGAATGATAAGTTAATAACTAATAGATACTGTGTATATTTTCTAATTTAACATTAATTTTGCTCATTTTGAAACAGTATAGAGGTAAAAAAAAAAAAAAAAAATCCTTGCAAATAATTTGTATACCCCTTTTATTAATTTCTACATCTACCCCCTGACCCAAACCAAATCATATGCACCATAGTAGTAGGTTTAGAACACGTCATCAAGAGCTTCCTTTTATATATATATATATATATATATATATATATATATAAAGAGGGAACATGTAGATAGGCAAAAATATCCTTACTATTTTTTTTATATTTTTTAAATTAAACATCTATTATTATTATTATTACATAATAAAATTTTATTATAGTAAGATTTATATTTGTATTATAATTTTCTAAAAAAAAAGAACTTTTCCATCAAATTTTTACATTATTTATCAAAGTATAAAGTTTTTTTTTTATTTTTTTACATATTCTTTTTATTTAAATTCAAGTCTAATATATTTTTCATAATTTTAGTTTATTATATATCATACTAATGGAAAGTAAGACTTCAATTTCTTTTTCTTTTGATTATTTTAAATAAAATTTTTAAATATTAATTGTCATTCTATACAATTATATTATTATATTATTTAAAAAATCTATAATCATCTAAGAATTAGAATATGGTATTCAATTTTTGTGTTTCAATTTTAGTTTAACACTTTATTTTATTTTTTATTTTTAATTGATGACCATTTAAATATAATATTATGATTTATATGCAATTATACTTGGTATATTATATTTTTTATTGCTTATTTAATTTTGCATCTTTTTTTTGAAATTTACAATATCTATTTTTATTATAATCTTTCTTTTTTTACTATGATTAATTTCTCGTGTGAAAGTTGATTGAAAATGCATTATTTTAAAATCTCAATATTATATTTTATATTTTTTACATATATTTTGTTCTTTGTAAGATTACTAATGGTATATATAATTAATTTCAAAGTTTGGTACTTGAAACATTGAGTTTGATATTAAATTTTTTTTATCCTACATATTAATGAAAAAATGCCCCAACATAATATTGATAAAAAGAAGTAAATATAAAAATTTGAATTGATTGGTTTGGGTTGTTTTTATTACTAATTATAGTTTTGAATTATTTTTATTTATTATTGTTATACTATAGATCTCATATTATTTATAAATATTTATAAGATTGTTTTTTTATGATATATATTAATCTAATTTAGAAAATCATATATTACCCTTTAATTTTTTCTTTTATAATGAAAGAAAATAACATCACTTATTTTACAATAATTTGAATAAAACTTTTGCTATGGAAATGCATTGAAACATCCAGCCTTGCCACCTATCTCCAAAACCTATAAGTGTAATAGCGCACACCGCTTGAGGTGAATGCGATAGAAAATATAAGTGATTTATACAATTCAGCTAGTTATTATCTAAATAACCTGAATTAATTGTTTTAGATCAATGGAGCCATAAAACAACGAATTATTTAGAGACAGTTTCAAGTTAAACCGTTACAATTTAGTTTCAATGCCACATTGGAATAAGATTGTGAAGAGTTGGTGGGTCACACATAAATGACTATAAGTGGAGCAGAGTATCAGATAGAGCCGCCCAAGGCATTAACGAATCACAATTCTCAAGGCCAATCGAGGCTAGATTAATGACTTGAGTCCAATTATAAATATAAGCCGACTAATCAGTAGAATTGTGACGAGGACATCGCACCCCAAAGAGGGGAGAGTGTAACAGCCCACACAACTTGAGATGCATAATCCCACATCAAAATGGGATAGAAAATGTAATTGATTTATATAATCCAACTGGTTATTATCTAAATAACTTGGACTAATCATTTTAGGCCGGAATTGAGTCGTAAAAAAGTAGATTATTTTGAGTCATTTTCAAGCCAGACCGTTATAATAAGTTTTAAAGAATCTATGATAAAGTTTCAATTTACAAAGTCAAATGCCTTATGAAAATATATTTTTAGAAGAACACCTTGATAATTAGATTTTTTTAAGATGATCTATGAGCTCATTTGTCATAAGAATCCGATCAAAAAATATTTTTCCTTTAACAAAAGTACTTTATTGCTCATCGAGGACTTCAACAATTACCAACTTTAACCTGTTCACTATAAGTTTAGATATAATGTTATAAATCTGGCCTATAAGATTGATGGGATGAAAATCCTTGAGATTAGAAGCACCTCAAACCTTTAGAATTAAGATGATGAAAGAAGAGTTTTAACAAGAGGGGAAGGTACCTATGAGGAAGAATTTGTCTATGAGTTACATAATAGATGGATGAATGAAATTTCATACTACTTTAAAGAAAGCAAAACTTAAACCATCTAGGACAGGTGCTTTTAAATTGACACAAGACCAAATACTAAGCTTTACTTCTTCAACAGAAAAAGGCTCTTAATGAAAGGATGCATATATTGTAGATAATTTTTTTATAAGGAAGATAAGAGATATAAGGTCTAGAAGGGGTAGTTTTACATCTTTTTGAAGTAGTCGAACACCTCTTCTCTAATCTAGCAACATCTTTTATAAGACTCTTTTTGTCATGACTCGTTTCCGGATCGCAACGGTCCTAGGATGCGGGAGATGCCAATCGCGACATCCTTTTTGTCAAACCATAAAACCTATATCTTAAATTTTATTTTCATCAGTGGCCAAAGATTAAGCTATTGGACTCTCTTTATTACCACCGTAAATGACATCCAAGAACCAAACCATCACCATTATGAACCAACATGTTCTAGTCACGTGTAAGGAGAAGATAACCACTATCGACCATCGTAAGCTAATTTTCATTTTTGATATGAACAATAAAGAAAATTCTTATGGAGAGACAAAGAGATTTATACTACATGTAGAGAGAGGGATTGGGCTTCAGAATATATTCCTTAGGCTTTGCTTCATAGCTTCCATGGATGATAAGAATGGTGGTGGTAGTACGGCGATGACAATGATGATGGTGGAAAGATCAAGAAAAACCCTAGGGATTATGATTGTGTTTGTGGTCCTCTTTTGGATGATTGCTGCCTAGTTTGCTTTAGTGCCTTTCAACATCCCTTGTAAACTATTTGCTCACTAGTTTTACGGTTCATTTCATCTTCGTCTTCTTTTTCTTATCATTATTCATTTGAAAATTTTGTTGCTTTTAAAGAATTTATTTTTAATTTTTTATTATTTTAAATTTTGATTTTCAAATTAATATTTTTTATATATTTCAAAATATGATATCAAATTTTTAATGTCCGTTTATATTAATAAATGGATGACCTCCAAATTGATCCAAATTAGAAGTTAAAGCCTTTTATTAAACCAAAATTAAATTCAGATCTTACATTAATAATTGGGCTAAAATTTAGGTCCTAAATTGATATTCTCTTGGTCGTAAATGAGAAAAATGAGTGGGAAAAAGCACATGTAAATAGCAATCCAAGAATTAATTAATTATGCACTATGGATAGTTTTTAAAAGATAACTAATTAGTGAAAATGAGAATTTTATAGGGATGTTTGGATTATCAATTGTCCAATTAGGGTTTTAAAAAGTTATAATGGTTTTTTTTTTTGCCAAAACTTCATTTTGAAATAAACTCCAATTATCCGCTTAATAAAAAAAGACAGTTGGGAGCCAAACATTATTAATAATAAATTAAGGATTCAAACACTCTCTATATCTTTATCTCGCTAGTAAGGAAAATATAGGGATACATATATAATATAACCAAAGTTAAAATGCATGATTTTATTAAGTTTATAGCAGTTTGAGGCCCCGTTTGATTTAACTATTTATAGTAATTGTTAGCTGTTAGTTGTTATTGACAACTGATAGCTGGTAATTGACAGCTGATAACTGATGATTGTTATCTCATAGCTGATTGTTACAAGATTTGATAAAATTATTATTATTTATTAACTGTTAATATATTTAATAACTATTAAGAATAAATATTAATATTTAATTTTTTATTTAAATATTATTTAAAAAAAAATAATTTAATCTTTTTATTTAAATAAGTAGGAATTTAAAAAAAAAAACTTCAAATTAAAATTTTTGTAAATAACAATTGTTTAACTACCTAATAACTACTTATCAACTAACGATTATCAGTAACCAAATGAATATAATACAGCTGTTGAGAACTAGAAAACTAATAATTATATCAAAAAATTTTGTCAAACACTTACAAAGTGTTTTTCACATGTGTTGTTGAAATCTTTATATGGTATTAATTTTCTTATAATTTTTGTTTTACTGAATTTAGTCTTTGGTTCAACAAATCAAGTGTGATATGGTTTGTTGTTTTACATAGAAGTGGAAAGTATTAAGTTTGCATATTTCAAATGACAAATATTATTATTAATTTAATAACAGATATTATAAAAAAATAATTAACCCAATAATAATAAATTTTTAAAATTATCTTCATAGCTAAAAATTTAAGTTTAAATATCAGTCAGAATCAAATTTATTAAAAAAAATTATACTATACTAAAGACTTTTATTTTGAAAAATAAACTGATAAAATAAGGAAAAAATTGTGGTCTTTTTTATAATATAATCTATAAGAAAGTTATTGTAAATCAAATTTATTATTTCCTAAAAAAACTCAAATTTATTATAAATATATTTACAAAAATTATATTTTCGACATAACGCACTATATCTTCTAAAAAAACACAATGTCCTATAAATATTAAACAAAAGTCATAAAAATTAATATATATAATTTTAGATGCCTCTTATTATTAATTAAATATTACCACGAGATGGAGATAAATCTCTCCATCAACCTTGTAAAGCTTGAAGAAGATTAATAGAGAACAATTGAATTCATTATTGAACTCTTACCTAATACAAATTTAAGTTTCAAAAATTCTTGAACAACTTTGATATATAGTTCAAGATTCAATAAAACAATTAAATCAAACTCAAAAACTCTCAAATCAAAAGGATAAATATTTTTAATTATCAAATAATTAAAAATAAAACTATCTCTAGCACCTTCTAAGGAAGTTCAAAGTTCACACTTACTTTGTTTTAGTCGAAAGCTTAATGTGAAATTAACCCTAATGATTAATGTCATGATATATATGTATTACGTTAGAGATCAAGTTTCTCATGAGGAACATATTTATTTACCAACTATTTGTTGATACTACACCACCAAAGACTTAATCACCGACCATACGTGCATTTTTCTCAATCATTAATCATAAATAATTTATCACTCAATTCCAATCCCATCATTCTTTTTTTTTAATCATATCATCATCAAACCTGAGAACTATATCTATATCAATCATATCTACCCATCCATCCATCAATCAAAAGCTTGCACCTACCAATATAGGCTTATAATTAATATCAAATTCAATAAAAAAAATTAAAAAAAAAAAACTTGTACATGAACAAAATTCGGCTCCAAAAGATCAAATTTGCCCTACCACTTAAAATTTAACTGCATTTTGTCCCATCAATTGTTGATGATTTTTTTCCTTTCATTTTTTTATTAAGTAACTACGAATATTGTTGTCAATATCAACGGGTCTTTGCAGTAATAATATTAGAGTCACCTTCAAAATAAAATTATTTTAATTAATATTTATTAATTCAAATAATAAGAAAGATTATTCATTTTAAGTAAGGTTTCAAATTTAAATTTTATAAATAAAAATAATAAATAATAAAAGAGTTTTATTTTTTTTATAAATTTTATATTATTCAAACTGAAATTAAATATAGCCAATGATTATAGAATACCGAACAATTTATAAAAAATAAATAAATAGTTTTGAAACCGAATTACAATAATAATGAAATTTACAAAAAAAAAAATATATTATTATCAATTTTAATTTTCATTGAAATTATATTTATTTTTTAATTAAAATTATATTTTAAGATTAATTAGAGAGATCCAAATTTAATCAATAAAGTGAGGTGCAAACTTATTTGTAGAGTGAAATCATGTAGAGGTTGTTCAGGTCTAAAACCTAACTAAACTTTTTTGAAGATATTGTTTAATTTCAAGAATGGATGCACAAATATCTGTTTAGGATAGAGATGCACCTTTCATCGTGCAGAAAATTTTGTAAAAGAGATCTCTCTCTAGTTGTAAAATTAAGTCAAAAGAACTAGCTCAGTTTTGAAAACTTGGGAATTAGAGTTGAAAATTAATAACGATCATCATTATTATTATGACCTCCTTTCCTCGGTTTGTGTGTATGTTTTTTTTTTAGCCATTGCAATCAACTAATTATTTTTTTGGATTATATAAAAAGAATATTATATGATATAGTATTTATATTTTATTGATTAATATATCACATATAATGCAGTTTCTAATTTTTTAATTTTAGAGACTATAAAAAAGTCAATTTTTTAAAAGAATTTATTAATAAAAATTCTTAATAATTTTTATTATAATTATTTTTTTATACATTAAATTAAATACATATTGATATTTTAAATTTTATTATTAATATATTATTTTACACTCAAATGTAAGTATAACTAAAATTTTGCCATTAGCAATATACTAACAAGACCATAACTTATCAATATTGTATTGAATTTTTCCTCCATTACAAGCAAATAGGGGACATATTCAATGAAATTCCATTGCTACATAACTTATATAAGAAATGACAACAAATATTTTTGAGGTTGAGCCCACTCTAATAATTTTATTAAGTGGCAAAAACAATATTTACTAACCATTGTTTTTAATGAATAATTTTCAAGAAATAAGTATGATTTGTGAAAGGGCAATAATACGCAAAATCTTATCTTAAAAATGATTAACTTGAAAAATCATTGGGGGTGGGCCCTAATAGATTTGATAGTTAGTGGGGCCATCAGCCCGTCACAAAATCTTTTTTCCCAAAAAAGCACAAATCTTTATTTGAAGATGGTCAAGACTGCATCTTGCGCGTGCTTTGGCACATATAACGCCGTCGTTAAATATCATATTTATTAATTAATAAAAATAATACTAACTAATATTAAATCTTCCTAAAAATTTAATATTAAATAAAGAGATTATTATTTTTATAATCTATATTATTATTTTTATAATTTAATAAATTTATTTTATCTCATTAATTAATTATAACAATAATAAAATAAATTATGAAAATAATAATATCCTTAAATATACTATAAATTAAGCTAAAAAATGATTATTGCTTACTTTCTCTCTTTCTCATCGTAGTTCTACCACTAATATTATACTTATCACTTTAATATTATCACTAATCTTAACATATCAATACTTCATAAGTTAAAATATATGATTTTTTATATATTATATTTAAACTGCATACTATAATCCAATCTTTTATCATTTATTTCCTTTCATACATCAAGATAACAAATCATTATATTCTTATATTACATATTAACAAAATTAAAATATAAAAAATCAAAATAAATTAAGACAAATTAAAAAAATTTGTAAAAATTAATAGAGTTATACACTTATTAAATAAATATTGTTAATCTTTCGATAATAAATTAAAATTTAATTATAATTTAAAATTGAAACTAATTAATAGATAAATAATTCTTAAACTCATATATATTATTTATAATTTGATTATTTTTTTAATATAAAATTTTTAGATCTCAATAAATATTAATACATTTATATTTTTATTCTTAAAATAAGGATATCTTGCATAAATATATTGTGATATTTAAGAGAAAGTATTGGTATAAATAATGATTGTAAGTTTACTTTTTTTTGTGTGTGTTTGTATGCACATAATTGATAGAAATATGATTAGATATGTAATAATTAAATAAATATTATTGTTATTATTTATTTTTTTTATTTTTTTGGTTAGTCTTTAGACCCACCAAGGATGATAGAACGTCCTAGGCCCACCAAAGATTATGTAATGATTCATATAAAGATTCAAATATTCATCGTAAAATAAAGATTTTTGAAGTTAAAGTATGTTTTATAAAGTAAAATGAGATCATTTGTGAAAGTGAAGATAAAAAATTGAAAGTACATTGATCGTATTCAATACATATAGTCTTTATTCTTTAAATATTCTATATAAAATGAAAAGCATTTTAATCGGATGTTTGATCAAACCATCTTTAAGGTATAAATATGATTTTCTTATTTTATTAGTAGTTAAGGTAACTGAAGAAATGCATAATAGAGGATAAATGGATAATATTTCTTATAGGATATACACTAACTTTTTTTATATTGCTAACTTGATTTTGGTGGTGTTTTATAATTTAATTTAATATTTAAAATTAAACTTCTCAAAATTTAATTCAGAACTCAATCATTTTAAATTAATTAATAATATTTATTTTAAAAATTTCAAGAAAGTTGAAAATTATTTAAAATGATATCAAATCTGTAATGAATATAATAAATTATTACATCTTTAAAAAATTTTATAATTTAAAAAGTATATCATTTACATCATTCAATATTTAATATATAATTTTATCAAACACCATATTACTATGCATTTCATAATAAACTTAAAATATTTTTAGTAAATTACTTCTAAATTTTATTGAGTTTGAGAAATTATAATTTTAAAAATAATTTTTTTAACGAGTGTTCTTAAGAATTAAAAATTCAGATAGTATTAAATAACTAAATTTAAAAATAAAATAAATAGGTGAAAAGTGAAAATTTTGACTTATCACTTGAGATAGTAGTGATTGTAATTTAATATAACTTTATTAATATCTTCTCTTTTCCTCATTTATCTCATTTTTTATATTTATTTAATATAACTGCTATATAATTATATTTTGTCTGAAATAATCGTTTTTAACTAGTAATAAATATCCTTAAGGTACTCGTTAATAATTGAAAATTCAGATAATATTAAATAAATAAATTTAAAAATAAAATAAATAAGTGAAAAGTAAAAATTCTGACATATCTTTTATAATGATAGTGATTGCAAAAAAAATATAATTTTATTAATATCTCATATTTTTTTTTCATTCAGCTTATTTTTATATTAATTTATTTATATTTCTATAACATAATTGCTTTATAACTATATTTTATTTGAAATAATATTTCTTAACGAATGTTGTAAGGGTACCCATTAGAAAAATCGTTTTGAAAAAAGTTTTTCTAACGAGTATTTTTATTAAGAATTAAAAATTCAGACATTATTAAATAAATAAATATAAAAATAAAATAAATGAATAAAAAGTTGAAATTATGATCTATCATTTGAATTGACAGTGATTATAATAAAATATAATTCTATTAATATCTTATCTTTTTTATATTTTTTATATTAATTTATTTATATTTCTCTAATATAACTGCTTTATAACTATATTTTATACGAAATAATCATTCTTAACGAGTGCTTTTAGGATATTTTTAGAAAAATCATTTTATTAAGAATTGAAAATTCATATAATATTAAATGAATAAATTTAAAAACAAAATAAATAAATGAAAGTGGTGATTTTGACCTATCACTCGGAATAATAGTGATTATATCAAAATACAACTCTATTATAATATATATTTTTCTCATTCAATTTATTTTTTATATTAATTTATTTATATTTTTCTAATATAACTGTTTTATAATTATGTTTCATGTAAAATAATCGTTCTTACTAAATGCGTTTAGAAAAATCATTTTGAAAAAATGGACTTTTTAACTTTTTCAAACCATATTTTGTCAAAAAATAATTATTTTTTTAAAAAGATAAAAAATTAAAACACAAATTTCGAAAGTATATTAGACTTTAATCCCTAACAGACACCTCAACTTCGAAATGCATGCTACTAAAATTCCACAACTACTAGAAATTCATTTATTTATGGCAATATTTTTATACAGTCACTAAAATTCTTATCACAAAAAAGTATGATAGGTAACAATAATTTTAATTTGTCATGAAATTCAATATCGTAATTTATTCGTGATAACAAAAAAATTTTATCATAAAAAAATTTATATTTTGTGATATCTTTTAAAGAAATGTCACAAATTATAAGAACAAATGTTACAAATATTACATATATTTTTTTTCGTTGTAACGAAAAAAAATTTAGTGACATTTTATTATTCACCTAAAATTAAATTTATCACAAATTAAATATATAATATAATTTATTTTGATATCACATTAAGTGACATAAAGTTAAGTTGTCATTTAATTTTAATTATATGAAAAGTTTTACGTTACAACCAAAAATATGATCACAAAAATTACTATCATCTGTGTTAACTATTTGATAATAGTCTTCCAAATTTTAAAAAACATAATAATTATTAGTTACATTTGCCTTAATTGCCACTGAAAATTATAAGGTACAATTTGTTATTAAGCATAAGTTACCCGATAATGGTGTTTTTAATTTGCATGGTGTTGTAGGGTAATTTTGTTTAATTTTTATGATTAAATATTTGAATTTATTTCAATTTTTTATGATTTTATTTTGATTTAGTTAGATTTAATATGATTTGCTGAATTTTGAAATTTGAAGTTAAATTTTAAAGAAATAAAAAAAATTGGGTCAGAAAATCAAGTAAGTTTGATAAAAATCTGAACCCAATTATTGAGTACCTGGTTATTGAGCATTTGGATCCAATTTTTGGATTACAAACCCGGTTATTGGCCTGCGAGATTTATAATAAGACTCAGAATACCCGGTTATTGGAGGTCCGCCACATTCATACTCGATTATTGAGTCAAAATTGAAGAAAATAGTATTTATTCTGCTGGGGACTTCAATTAAAATATACTTAATTTCTCCACAGGGTCTACAGGAGAGAACAAAAAGGAAATCAACTCAAAAAACCCCAAGAATTCAAGAAGGTTAGCAAAATTGGAAGAAGGATTGATCAAATAGAGAAAAAACTTTCTCTCTCTTTGTATAATTTCAAATCAATTTTGTTACTACATTGAACAATTGTTATATTTCAATAAAGTTTGTATTATTTATTTCCAATATGAGTTATTAAATTTTTATATAGAGCTTAGATTTAGTTGATTTAATGATTATGGTATCAACGATGATTGAATTGATTATTTTGTGTTTAGTTGAAATAGGTTAATCTATTGATTTAAAATTATAAATATTTGATAATTGACCACTATTAGACATTATTTAAGGTAGCATATGATAGATCGAGAAATGAATTATGATATTAGTTAATTAGATTATTAACCGAAAGAATTAAGTTGTCAAGATATTGGGACACACTTTAGGGAGTTAGAAATTATTAAATTGCTTAATGAATTTACATTAACGTAATGATCATAATAGTATATGTGAAATTAATATAGACACTTTTATAATTGCTGAGAGAGAATTATGAATAATATAGAACAATTAATCCATTAACCAATTTAGTTGGATAATTAATTATGAATTAAATACCATAAAAAGTTTAATTAATGAAGTCTAAGTTTTAGGCTTATTTTATTCATTAAATCTTTTGAAAATTTGAGTTTAATTAGTGAATGTTAATATGGCATTTTAATTTATTAAAGTAAAATCAAATTTATTCTTATTTAAATAATAAAATATTATTGATAAATTGGTAACTGATACCATATTTTTGAGGGATCTACACTCTCTCATACATGATTCGTACACTTGCAAAAAATTTCAGTAATTAATATATATTTTAGAATTTATTTTATTTTATTTTTTCTAGTTACAAGACTATAAAATCCAAAGAAATCAATTTAACTTGGATTCTACTTCTCAAATCCTATAATTGTTCTTTAATGAAATTGTTACGATCCCGTTCTGAAATCATGATCAGCGTTAGAGAACGGGAAGGCAATGTGCCACCGGAACCCGTAGCAAGCCTTACCTGAATATCAATTAACGATATCCCACAAAATAACATAACATAATATTAAATGGAGATACATCCTCCAACAAATCATTATCCTGATATATTGCAATTCACATTATAGATATAATATAAGTGGGGATTTATTCACCCACAAGCTGACATACTAAATATTATAAATGACTAACACACCGGTAATTATGAAAATACTAAAAGTAATAAAATTACATAATAACTTTAAAAAGTTTGTATTCTGCGAAGAAGGAAGCAGAGTTGATCTTGAAGGAAGAAGTAAGAAAGTTACCCTGAAAAATAGTGAATATGAGTGAGCGTTCGACTCAATTAGCTGATATAATTTAAATAAACATGCATGACAATAATTATTTATATGAAATGTCATATCACAATTTATCATCAATAAAACTGGCCAAATATATATCACCCATGATGAGAATAGTCAGTGGAATCCACCATTCATCTATAATCCATAAACATAAATGGGGAGCCAATCTCCTCCCTTGTCTTTCTTAAAAAAAATCCAAATACGGGGCCACGGTGATTCTAGCTCGAACCAAACAATCCAATACTCTCTTATCCATATTTAGGGGTCACGGTAAATCTAGCTCTAACCAGGCTAATCTCTGTAATAATATCATCATAATCATTTCATAACATGTCTCATCAATTACCATCATAACATATCATATCATAGGATTTACATTATCTAAGTTAGTATAGGTGGATTACACGTCATTCTATTTTCATTGCAACACATCAACATAGATTCAAACATAATACATCAATTGTCATCATAATCATATATGTGCATCAAAATTTCTAATGCAAAAAATGATAATTAAATATGTATAAAATAACATACATTAATATTTATGACATGCTCAAATAGACTATTAATTTAAATTATATCAACTCACAGTACAAAAAGATGTACTCAGTCCCTAACTCCACTAGGACCCGCTGCGGAAGCACTCGAATTATATAAAGAAAATTATCAATAAAATAGATTAATTACTAACTAAAAGATTTCCTAATCAATTATATAAATATTTAACTTAAAGATTCTGCTGAAAATTCGGCAGAATCTCCTATAAAATATGACGTAACTCCCTGAAAAATAATAAATTTATATCCTCTCATAAATATTCCAATTCAAGCAATTATTGCCCATCCAAGGCCTTACAACAAAATATTATCACATCCTCCTTATCAATTCTCAAATCAAAGCTCACAACAAACGTAAATAAAATAATTATCTGCACTGATAAAATAATTTTCTCATAATTACCTTAATTATTTACTTATTTAAAGACAATCTTAAAAAAATTATTAAATCGGTATCCTAACTCTACATTTAACTTATAATCTGGTCCCTAAAATTTTTCATAATATCAAACATAATTTTTAGAGTTAATAAAAACTCACTTTGCCTAAAATTTCAGAAAAATACCTGGACTGAAATTTTTTTAGCCCGAGCTACGATTTTCGAACAAGGAAAAATAGGTGCCAAAAGAAAGATTGAACTAATACTAGTGCAATGGTGGTGAAATTGTCGGAAAATGATGTCGGAATCGGCCTAAAACTGCTTCGGATGATTGCGGTGGCTCGCTTCCTGATGTCGACGCGTGTGACCGGCTTCGGTGACTATTCATGACCGGATCTGCATCGGTGAAGTCGTTCGGGGCTGAGCTTCCTCCTAGTGTGGGCGGTGACACTGGGTGGAGGCCGGACGGCAGTGGATCAGAGAAAATCTATTTTCTCTCTCCTCTCTCTCTCTCTCTCTCTCTCCTTCTTTTCTGCTTTTCTGTGTTTTTTTTTGTTTCCTGCAGAACACGGGTCTAATTGGTTGATTTAAACCAATTAGATCCTTGTTTTCTTTATTATTTTTAAAACTTATAAATATATATATAAATACATATTTCTCCCTTAAAAGAACTGAAAGATGGAGCTGGTCTGGTGGTTGGAAGGCTTAGCCTCCCTTATACCAAGCCTGGGTTTAAATCCCAGCTTGGTCCCTTTTTTTTTTTAACAGATATTACATTCTCCTCTCCTTAAAGAAAATTCGTCCTCAAATTAAAAACTTACCTTAATCAACTTGTGAAAAGATGAGGATACTGCTCTCTCATTTCTTGCTCCATCTCCTAAGTAAACTCTTCAGTTGCGTGATTTCTCCAAAGTACTATAACCACATATATTTTCTTAGAGCGGAGCTTCCTAACTTGTGTATCAATTATAGCCACAAGTTGCTCCTCATAAGACAAATTCTCGTTAATCTCAACTTCTGGTGTGAGAAGTACATGAGAAGAATCAGAAATGTACTTTGTTAGCATGGAGATATGGAAGACTGGGTGAACATGAGAAAAATTCTCTGGCAAATCCAATCGATAAGAAACTGCACCAATTCTTTCAATTATCTAAAAAAGGCCAACGTATCCTGGTGCCAACTTCCCTTTCTTTCAGAATCTCATCACACCTTTCATATGGGAAACATTTAAGAACATCATATCTCCTATAACAAATTCCACATGTCCTCGTCTCGGATTAGCATAGATCGTCTGCCTACTAAAAATGGTTATCAATATTTCTCTGATTATTGAAATCCTTTTTGAAGTGACCTGCACCAAATCTGGTCCTGCTAACTTACTCTCTCCTACCTCATTCCAACACACCGAGGATCTACACTTCCTGCCATACAAAATCTCATACGGTGCCATCTCGATACTGGCATGGTAACTATTGTTATAAGCAAATTCAATTAAAGGAAGATGCCAATCCCATTGTCCTCCAAAATCTAAAACGCACATGCGAAGCATATCCTCCAGGATTTGAATAGTTCTCTCAGATTGACCATCAATTTGAGTGTGAAAAGCTGTACTAAAATCCAATCTAGTACCCATGACTTCCTGCAATGATTTCCAGAATCGAGATGTGAACTGTGGACTCCTATAAGATATGATAGAGACCGGAACTCCATGCAAGCAAACAATCTTTTTCAAATATAATCTCAATAATCGTGCCACCGAATAAGTTATCTTGACTTGAATAAAATGGGCTAACTTGGTCAATCTGTCAACTATAACCTATATAGAACCATAACCTGAAAAAGTCTGAGGTAATCCAATAATAAAATCCATAGTAATTCATTCCCACTTCTACTCTGGTATTGGTAGTGGTTGAAGAAGCCCCGATAGTTTCTGATGCTCTAGTTTAACTTATTGGTAAACAAGACATCTAGATACATAATCTACTACATCCCTTTTCATACCACTCTACCAATATGTGCTTTTCAAGTCACGATACATTTTAGTTGATCCAGGATGAACAGTATAAGCTGCATGAAGTACTTCCTTCATAATTTCTTTTCGTAAATCATCCACATTAGGAATGCACAATCTAACACTATATCGGAGAGTCCCATATGTATCTGCTACAAAATCTCGTACTTTGCCTTCTTGAATTCCAGTCAAAATTTTCCTCAATTGTGAATCTCGCATTTGAGCGACTTTAATTCTGTCCAATAAGATTGACCGAACATTGAAATAAGCTAAGAGCACTTCATTCTCTAGGAACTATATAAGTACTCCCGTATCAAACAATTTGTGCAATTTTTGTACCAGCGGTCTCTTTTCAACACTAATATGAGCTAGACTGCCTGATGACTTCCTACTCAAAACATCATCAACCACATTAGCCTTTCCCGGGTAGTAGAGAATACTACAATTATAATCCCTTAATAGTTCCATCCATCTTCGCTGCCTTAAATTTAAATTCCGCTGCTGAAAAATATATTTTAAACTTTTATGATCCGTATAAATTTCACATGTTTCTCCATATAGATAGTGCCTCCATATCTTTAATGCAAATATCACCGCAACTATTTCCAAGTTATAAGTATGATAGTTTTGTTCATGCTTCTTCAATTGTCTTTATGCATAAGCTATAACTTTACGATGTTGTATTAATACACAACCAAGACCCACTCTCAAATTATCACAATATACCGTGTATCCACCTATACCCGAAGATAAGGTTAGCATAGGTGCCGATGTCAAACAGTCTTTCAATCTCTAAAAACTTTCCTCACAAGCACTTGTCTACTGAAACCTGACATTCTTCTGAGTCAACTTTGTAAGAGGTGCTGCAATTCTAGAAAGTCTTGCACAAAACGGCAATAATATCCGGCTAAACCAAGAAAACTACGAACTTTAGTTACTGTGGTCGGCCTTAACCAGTTACTTACCGCCTCAATCTTTTTAGGATCCACTTAAATACCATCCTTAGATACAACATATCCCAAGAAAGCCACACTGTCTAGTCAAAATTCACAGTTAGAAAATTTGGCATATAACTAATTTTCTCTTAAGGTCTGCAACACCATCCTTAAATCCAAGCATGTTCCTCCGCACTTTTGGAATAAACTAAAATATCATCAATAAAAACTATCACAAAGCGGTCCAAAAAAGGTCTGAATACTCTATTCATCAAGTCCATAAAAGCTACTGGAGTATTAGTAAGCCCAAATAACAACACCAAAAACTCATAGTGACCATATCTGGTCCTAAATGTTGTCTTGGGTATGTCATCCCTCCTAATCCTCAATTGATGATAACCTGATCTCAGATCTATTTTTGAAAAATATATAGCTCCATAAAGTTGATCGAACAAATCATAAATCCGAGGAAGAGGGTATTTATTACGAACAGTCACCTTATTAAGTTGTCTATAATCAATACAGAGCCGTAAGGAATCATCCTTCTTTTTAACAAAAAGCACTAGAGCACCCCAAGATGATGTACTAGGCTTAATAAAACTCTTATCCAACAATTCCTGTAATTGTTGCTTTAATTCTTTCAATTTAGCAGGTGTCATCTTGTATGGTGGCATAGAAATAGGCTTGGTACTCAATACCACATCTATACAAAATTCAATCTCTCTATCAGGAGGTAATCCTGGCAACTCATCAAGGAACACATCAACAAACTCATTAACAATCGACATATTGTCAATTATGTTCACGTTAGCTGTCACATCTCTAACCAAAGCCAAATAACCCTGACATCCATGTCTTAACATGTTTCTGGCACTCATAACTGATCTTAAATTATAAGGAGCAATTGCATGGTCTTCTCTAAAATTAAATTCCACATCACCATGCATACGAAAAATCGCCTCCCTATTTCTACAATCTACAAAGGCAAAATGAAAAGTTAATCAATCCATTCCTAAAATAACATCAAAATCCATAACATCCAGCAGTATGAGATCTGTTAAAAGTTCTCTCCCTTCCACCGTAATAGAACATGAAGGAAAAACCATATCTACAACTAATGTTTCACTCATAGGAGTAGCAATAGATAATGGACAATATAAAGCAACCGGTTGTCTATCCAACTTCACAGCCAAACTAGGAGAGACAAATGAATGTGTAGCACCCGGATCAATTAATACTCATGACTCAATAGAACATATAGGAAGAATACCTGAAACAACTGCATTAGACGCCTGTGCATCCAGACGAGTCAAGGTAAAGACTCTGGCTTGCCCTCCTCCTAACTGACTTCGACCTTGAGACTGACCGAGCCCTCTACTAGCCATTCTACCTCTTGAACCACTTCTTGCTGGACCACGGCTGGGCTGGCCTCTAAAAGAACTACCTTCCTGAGAAGCATAGGGAGTAGAGTAGGCAGGCTGACCCACACTAGCCATAGATCCTCGGGTATAAGTCTGTTGACCTCTAAATTAGGGAAATTCCTTAGAAAAGTGACCCAGTTAACCACACTTATAGCATTGATCAATACCAAATCGACAAGGTCCTTGATGCATCTTACCATATCTATTGCAAGTACTATCCCCAGTTCCAGATCCTGAACCGCTATGACATGAGCTCTGACCACTGCCACCATAACTCTGTTGAAATCTAGATGATCCCTCTGATCGATGCCTACCATGATCCCTTCTTAATCTCCTTCTTTTCTCTCTACGACTAGACAACGTTGTACTCATCATATGGGTCTCTATAGCATACTCTGTATTGCCATAACTAAATCCACTAGTTTAGGTATTCCCTTTATTTTTCTAATTTTTACCCTTGGCTATTTCAGGAAAAAGCTTCATCTCAACTCTATAAGCTCTATCCACCACTTCCACAAATGAGCCACTGAACCCCACTAAAGAAACATAAGCATTGTCTAGTCCTGCTATAAACCGATCTACTTTCATCTGTTCAATTGGAATAAAAGTGGGGGCATATCGACTAAAGTCCAGAAAAGTTTGAGTGTACTTCTCTATGAATTTTTCCCCTTGTATTAACCCCTCGAATTGACACATCTTCCTAAATCTCACTGCATCAGGGACTGCAAATTTTATGAACATATCAGAATATTCCCCCTAAGTCAACTGATCTACTCGATCCTTCACATAATTCTTGTACCACTCATTTGCTGCAAATTCCCTCAAATTAAATCCAACCATCTCTATTGCTTGGTTGTCTGAAACGTGTAGGGAATCTGTCATTCTTTTTACTATTTCCAAGTAATCAAAAGGATCCTCTGTCCCATCAAACTTAGGTGATCCCAATTTGGTGAAATGATACAGGTCCACTTCTGCGAATGTTTGGACCCTAGTTTCATTTTGAGTCTGCTGTTGTTGTAACATAGTTCGTGCCCAAATACCCATAGCTCCTTGAAAATCAGCTACACCCTGAACAAAAGTAGCCATATTAAAGCCCTTTATTCCATAAGCCATTTACGGAGGAGCTTGCCTCTAAACCTCAGCTGGAGCACTCCTATTTACCTTAGGTCGACCTTTCCTGGTTCTATTAGGTGCAACGGGCTGATTAGAAGCCTCATCAGAAATATTTTCCTCTGCATTAGTATTCGCTCTCCTTTTCGTATTGACCATTATGCTAATAAAATAATTATACTTTAATTTCATCATGACATAATAACCTTGAACGTACTAGATATAATAAAAAATTTAAGACTTAACGCTGATAATTGATGCAAAAGAGACTCAACCAAGACAATTTGAATCCCTAATTTCTTCCGTAATTACCATCCTACAAAATTCATTCCATCACACTTTCGTCACTACATCTAATACTTATAGCTCTAATACTAACTTTGTCATGACCCCGTCCTGGAATCATGACCGGCGCTAGGAAACGGGAAAACGATATGCCAATGGAACCCATAGCAAGCCTTACCTGAACATCAATTAACTATATCCCACAAAATAACATAATATAATATTAAATGGAGGTACATCCTCCAACAAATCATTATCCTGATATATTGCAATTCACATTATAGATGTAATATAAGTGGGGATTTATTCACCCACAAGCTGACATACTAAATATTACAAATGACTAACATATCGATAATTATGGAAGTACTAAAAGTAATAAAATTACATAATAACTTTAAGAAGTTTGTACTCTGCGAAGAAGGAAGCAGAGTTGATTTTAAAGGAAGAAGTGAGAAAGTTACCCTGAAAAATAGTGAACATGAGTGAACGTTTGACTCAATGAGCTGATATAATTTAAATAAACATGCATGACAAGAATTATTTATATGAAATGTCATATCACAATTCATCATCAATAAAACTGGCCAAATATATATCACCCATGATGAGAATAGTCAGTGGAATCCACCATTCATCTATAATCCATAAACATAAATGGGGAGCCGACCCCCTCCCTTATCTTTCTTAAAAAAAATCCAAATACGGGGTCACGGTGAGTCTAGCTCAAACCAGGCATTCCAATACTCTCTTATCCATATCCAGGGGGCCATGGTGAGACCAGCTCTAACTAGGCTAATCCCTCTAAAAACATCATCATAATCATTTCATAACATGTCTCATCAATTACCATCATAATATATTATATCATAGGATTTACATTACCTCAGTTAGTATAGGTAGATTTCACGTCATTCTATTTTCATCGCAACACATCAACACAGATTCAAACATAATACATCAATTGTCATCATAATCATATATGTGCATTAAAATTTCTAATGCAGAAATTGATAATTAAATATATATAAAATGACATACATTTAATATTTATGACATGCTCAAATATACTATTAACTTAAATTATATCAACTCATAGTACAAAAGGAGGTACTCAGTCCCTAACTCCGCTTGGATCTGCTGCGGAAGCACTCGAATTATATAAAGAAAGTTATCAACATAATAGATTAATTACTAACTAAAAAATTTCCTAATTAATTATATAAACTTAAAGAATCTGCCAAAAATTCAACAGAATCTCCTCTAAAATATGACATAGCTCCCTAAAAAACAATAAATTTATATCCTCTCATAAATATCCCAATTCAAGCAATTATTGCCCATCCAAGGCCTTACAACAAAATATCATCACATCCTCCTTATCAATTCTCAAATCAAAGCTCACAACAAATGTAAATAAATAATTATCTGCACCGATAAAATAATTTTTTCATAATTACCTTAATTATTTACTTATTTAAAGACAGTCTAAAAAAAATTATTAAATTGGTATCCTAACTCCACATTTAACTTATAATTTGGTGCCTAAAATTTTTCATAATATCAAATATAATTTTAGAGTTAATAAAACTCACTTTGCCTAAAATTTCAGAAAAAGATACAGGCTGAAATTTTTTTTGTTCAAGCTCCGATTTCCGATCAAGGCAAAATAGGTGCTAAAAGAAAGCTTGAACTGAGATGAGTGCAATGGTGGTAGAATCATAGGAAAAGGATGTCGAAATCGGCCGAAAACTGCTTCGGATGGTAGCGGTGGCCCGTTTCCCGATGTCAGTGTGTGTGGCCGGCTCCGACGACTATTCGTGACCGAATTTGCACCAGTGAAGTCTTTCGGGGCTCAGCTTTCTCCTGATGTGGGCGGTGACACTTGGCGGCAGCCGGACGGTGGTAGATCAGAGAAAATCTCTTTTCTCTCTCCTCTCTCTCTCTCTTTCTTCTCCTTCTTTTCTGCGGATTTTTTTTCTGCATAATACAGGTCTGATTAGTTGATTTAAACCAATCTGATCCCTGTTCTCTTTAATATTTTTAAAACTTATAAAAATATATATATATAAATACATATTTCTCTCTTAAAAGAACTGAAAGATGAAGCTGGCTTAGCCTTCCTTTCACCAAGCCTAGATTTGAATTTCAGCTTGATCTCTTTTTTTTTTTTTTTTTTTTTTTTTTAATAGATATTACAGAAATACTATGAATCTTTATTCATATATTAAAAAATATATATTATATAAAAATAAAAATATAAAAATATGCATCAAGAAGTATAAAAATAATAAAGCTCGAATTTCTTGAAAAAGAAAACACCGGATTATCGGGGATGTGGCTCAAGGAAGAGAACTTGAGAAAGAACTAATCCAAATCCAAGAAATTAATTACTACTGTGAGTTAATTTTTTTTTATACATTGATATAATTGTTGAAACTTTTTTTCTTAATAACTATCTAATACTTATTTTATCTTTTCTATTTTTAGAATTATCAAATATTTATCTCTTTGTTTTTTTTTTTTTTTTAAATATCCACACTTTTAAGTAATTGTCAAAAAAAATACAAGAAAAAATAGGAAAGAGGAGATTATAGTTAAAAACGCAAGTCGCATGAAGGGATCTTTAGTTTAGTGATTTCACACCATGATAAATTTATTTGAGATTCATTTAATTATGTGACAATGAAATTTTATCACAATAATAATTGATTTAAGTAACAAATTTTTAATTTCTATGATAATAAAATGTTATAACCAGGTTTTAAGTGACAGTCAAATATGTTGCTATTGGTATTATTGGTAATGAAATTATAGTTTTTGTGATTATAATAAAAATTGAGGTATGATATAAAGTTTAGTCTTCACTAATCACTACTCATAAATTTAGTGTATTCGTGATTAATATTTTTAATTATTTTTAAAAATTATTAGAGTCAACTCTATTCTCCGGAATTCATGCACACTTATATTTCAACATATGTACCCATGTTTCCCTTCAACAAGGGCTTCAAGAGGTGGTGTTTGAGGGTGATGCGAAGGTGATTGTTGATGCCGTTAATAATAGGGACAACGATGATCGAGATGCAGGTCCAATTCTTCGAGATATATTTTATTTATCTACTAGATTTCTTTCGTGTAGTTTTATTTTTGTCCCTAGGGATGTTAATTGGGTAGCCCACATGATGGCCAAGCATCTCCTCATGGATAATTACTTGAACAGGAATCCTCCTGTTCTTAAGGAATGGCTTCAGAGCAAGCTCAGCAATAGAGCCTTTCCTTCTATATAATCTGTTTATTATCATTTAATAGCTATCTTTGATTAAAAAAATAGTACTTGCATGTGTCAATTTAATCGTACCCTTTTTTATTTTAATTAGAGTAATTATTAGATATAACGAAGAGATACTTCTTATACTTACATAAAAATAATTCATATTCACTTAAAATAAAATAAAATAAATATATTTACATATTATCTAATAATTTCGCTTTCAATTATCATATCTATCTCTTAATGTTAGCCGTGTCTATTACGTGTGGTTTAACTACTCATTAAATTATTATTTTTTTTAATTAGATGTAAGAATTTTAATAAGGAGAGTGTAAGAAAAAAATAATCAAATATAAATATATATTAATTGTTGATTAAGTTCTCCCCTAATCCGTAATTGGCTCGGCAATTGAAATACCATTATTCTGTATAAAAAATCAACAAGTCAACTACTTGGCACCATCTGGAAGTATGTCAAGTGAACCGATGATTTGTCGTCCAAGTAACTGGTTGGTATAGTCTTGAGGGTCTTAATCTTTCTTGTCCTTTCTCATTAATTAGTGACATCAAACAGTGATTAATTTAAATAATGTGATTACACTTGATAGATGCAATTTGATTTGAGTTGATTTATATACGTATATTAAATTATATGATGTTGACGCTGGTTAATTAAAATTATTATCAATATACTCAGAATTATAGGAGGCTAATACTGTATGTAATTTACTTATAATTTCATTGTCAACGCTAGCTCAACTCGTGTGTATGTGATAGAAATGACTCGAGGAAGAGAAATCCTTGCTTCAGGAAGCTCAATCTGACTCGTGTGGAAGTGATCGATGGTGCGTTAGAGAGACAGGTTGATAGATTATCTATAATTGATAAATTAAGAACTTTATTGTATTAATTATAATCTTGAATTTAAGATTGATGTTGATTACATCAATTCATTTTTACTTTTCATCACTTAATTAGCTATAGCATGAGTTAAATAAATCATCTTTTAATTTAAATAAGCTACTTATAATTAATAATGATGGATTGCAAAATCATGCAAGTTCATTGTATGAGTAGACTTTGTGTATATGTATCTATCACTTTACGACAAATATGTACACACACTCCTTCAGATATAGACCCGATTAAAAGAAATGTGGAAATTTTGTACTTGTAGCTTTTGAAAATTACAAAGAAAAACAAATAATGAAGAAAATTCTTTGAGAAGAAAAAAGAAATTAGACTTCAACATGTGTGACACATTTCAATTAGATGCAAATTATAATTGAATCGAATTTGATTTTTATGATACTAAAATTTTATTTTTTTTATATATTTATTTCAAGTTCTAATTTAAATATATAAAACCACACATAAAATTTTTATTTTTATTTAAGTTTTGTTAATTTTTTGAATGAGATAGATCTTGTTCTATTTTTAGCTTAATTAGCTAACAAAAATTAATTAAATAATTTTGATATGGGTTACGTTATTGTAAGAACATATACTTTTTTTTATCTTATAAAAAAATAAATTTTTACGATCAATGCAAGTTTTATTAATAATTTTTTAATTGATAAAATTATTCTTGTAATTAATATATTAAATTACCTTATATATTTTTAAAATATTATTAAAATTAAAGAAACTAAGAAAAATACACTTTTTTTAACATTATAAATTATTAATAAATGAAAATAAAATAAAATTAACCATATTAAAATTTTTATAATATTTTTGTGTGTATTTTGGTTAATAATTACAAATTAAGAACCATAAACAATTAGACATCTTAAATATTTTTTCATAAAAATAAGTAAAAATATAAAATGATAATTTTTACCACCAGTCTACCTTCATTAATTTATATATATTATTTTTGTGCTATTATCGTTTTAAAAATACATATGTATGTGTGAATTGTGGCTCCAACCCATGACCTCTCAGGTTAGCCAATAAATTTTTATGTCGGACCATTTTTTACTGCATGACGTTTCATTTCATTGATTAATATATATCATAATTATGTTTTAAAAAATTTTAAATGCTTGAGTGGACAGTTTTGATTGGCTGTCCTGTTTTTTTTTTTTTTTGCCAATCAAAGGTTGTTCGGTTGATTAGAAGGGGAAGAGAGAAAAGGTGGTGACCCCAAATCCGCATGGCTCTGGCTGGTCGTGGCCATCACCGCCTCCCCCTGCAGGAAGGCGGTCCTTTGACCAGTCAACAGCTATTAGAACCACCGTGAAACATCGCCAGACGATGGAGAATGCTTTAGGTTAAGCTATTTGAGTCGTCCTGTCAATAAAATTTCAGTTGTAATTTTGATCATTTTCAGTGGTGTTATTAGACGTTTTGGGTATTATTGGAAAGCTTGTGATCCTAGGAGTATTTTTAGACCCATCCCAACCAGTGAGGACATTGGACGTCGCTGAAAATGAAAAGAGAAGTTTTCGACCCCCATATCTTTCGAAGCAATTTTTCAGCGAAAATAGAGAGAGTGAGTTGACACTGTCGGCACCATTAGATTTCCTCAATCGTGTTTATATAGATTTCTATAAGGTGGATGTTGAGAAAGAAAATGATAAGCACAATTAAATATGATAATTTTAGGCCAATTCGTGGATATTCGCAAGATTCAAATTAAATTAGATAATATTTAAGTAGGACGGGTGAATTTTTTTATTTTTATATCTTGATCATATTCAGATAATATTAATATCCGACCTGATTATATATATATATATATATATATATATATATATATATATATTATTTATATATTTTTTAATTTATAGTTATTTTTTATATGAAATATAAATTATATTGCATGAATATATATATAAAATAAAAAATATATATATAAATTGATATATTCAATCTGATTCGACTCGTTATCTTATTTACCTCACTTCAATTCAAAATAAGATGAATATTTTTATTATTAAATAAATCGAATATAAATTTTATAAAATTTATTCAAAATTCGACCCGTTTACCCAAACCACAATCTAAATTAGACTAGAGCTGGGTGTCCATTTTCGTTTCCTAAAAGGGATAAATTTGTTTCCAATATCTATATTGGAGTATATTTTCTTAATTTATACTGGATCTTTTAATGTCTTAATCAGCATTTTTTATTTTTTTATTTTCCAAACATTCTGTCATCACGCACAATATTCTTGTCCCACTAAATAGTGCTAACTACTAATTATTTCATAACCCATTTAATTTTTAAATTATTTAATTAAAATATAAATTATTACTTTAATTTGATTAGAATATTAATGAATTTGAACAAAAAATAGAATTAATATCTAATAATACTTTAATTTATCTTTAATCATAAAAATTTTAAGCATATTATTTTTTATCAAAATTTTTAAATATTAATATATTTATATTTATATTTATTTGTATAATGTATATATATTATATCTTAATTTAATTATATGTATGTACATATAAGTATACACATATATTTCTCGCATTGATCAAATATTCTAGATAGGCCATTTGTCAACAAATCACACTCCGTAATTTCTTGTGCGAGTGCAATTATTATGATTTTCTCTTTCAAAAAAAAAAAAGAAAAAGAAAAAGAAAAATTCATACTTATTTCATATATATATATATATATTCTCACCTCTCAAACTCAATCAATGTGTAAATTTGATTTTAAAAAATTACTTACTAGTATAATTTATGAGTTACATCTATTTTTTTTTTCTCATTAAAAATACACTAATATTTTTTTAGCTTTATATATTATTATTATTATGAAGGATTAGAAAGATTTTCAAATTTTAATTTTTCAATATAATTAATAGATAGACGTTTGATAAATATAGACTTTTACATTCAACTTTAATTAAATGAATGTATCATGTTTTTATAATGCGATGCAGGTATGAAGTAAAACAATATAATTATGGGAATGAGATGTATATTAAACTATATAGCTTAATGGCTAGTAAACACCTAAAACATTCCGATTGAAAATATACAAGAATTATTAAAATACAAATAATTAATTATTAACTTTAAAATTATATAAAAATATCTTTAAAAAAATTGTCCAGATTTGATAAATTTTTTCTTAAAATTAGGATGTAGTCTCAAAAATAAAAATAATAACACTTTAAAATAAATAATTTAAAGACTCACAATCATCAACTCAATTCACTAATCTCTCTATAGTCTTAAATTTCAGCAATTAAAATTATCATCAAGAAACTTGCTTTAATTATTTGATATAATTTAATGTTGAATACTATTTTTTCTCTATTATTAGTCCAATAATTATACACATGATTTATTTTACTCGAATTAAATAAATATAATTCTTTTTTAATTAATAAAACTCTAAAAATAATTCTTTCAAAATAACCTAAATAATTCATCATAATTTATATTAGTCTCAAAAATCTTTGCTCAGCATTAATATCTAAATATTGACACTTAAATCCACTAATTAATAATTATTTTGATAAATAATTTATTTAACCATTAATTTAATCATAACTCAATAATTATTTCAACTAATTGCAATATTTGTCTCCAATAAATTTCAATAAAATAATTATTCCCTTAATTTTCAATAAATAATTATATTATAATTAATATTTCACTAATTAATTACTTTAAAAATATTTTTAATCATCACTACAATCATAATATTGTTCAGAAAAATTATCCATCATACTCCAATAATTTTTTCAATTTAAATTAATTTATTCATCTAATTACTCCATAGTTATTTAAATATCGCTACCCAAAATCAATAAATATCACTCTAATAATTTTCACAATTACTTCAGATTAATTATATTAATTTATCTCAATTTATTGAATTTAATGACAGTCCTAAATTATTCATTCCACAAATATTCTAATTTCAATATCCCAATAATATTTTTCACAATCTAACTCTAATATATACTCTAAATAATTTAAAATAAATTTTAGAATAATTAAAACCCATTTACCTTCAGTCACCGAAAAAAAATTTAGGTTTTTTATTTTTCAATCCGGGACCCCATAGCCAATGAAGGCAAACTGGGTATTGTTGGAAAGTTTAGGTAAAGGGGAGTCTAAAGGAACTGAATCCGCCAAAAATAGTGGCCTCAAACGGCTTGAAAAGGTTTGGTCAACTGAAACTTTGACCGGTGATTGTTTCTCCACCGCTCACCGAAATTCGCTGCTAGCTCTCCTGTGCGTGTGCTGATAATTGGTCGCCAGACGATGCTCCTCCAATGACCATCTCTCTCTCTGTCCCTTTCTTTCTTTTCTGCTGCTTTTCCCTATATAATAATAATAATAATAATAATAATAACATTAAATTTGAAAATTTGAAAAATATTTTTGAAAATATTCCTTCTCTTTTTAACTTAAATAAATAAATAATATAATAATTAAAAATTTGAGAGAATATTTCTTAGAATATTTTTTTCATTAAAAAATTAATTAATTAATTAAATAAACAAATCAATGACTAAATAATAAATAAAACAATAATTTATAAACTTTTAAATTTGAAATCAAGTCTTAAAATATTTTTCTATAAACATCATTATTTATATCGTGACTTTAAATATATTTTTATTTAAATAAATAATACACAATGAAAATTTTTTGATTTTTAATTTAAAATAACATAAATCTATAAAATAATGTTTATATTAATCTCTTAATTAAATATTCTTAAAATAATTATAATTTTTTAATAAAATATGTTTTTAAAAATAAAGAAACATTCTGGGTGTTATAATTTTAATTTAATTATATGTGTGTAAATATAAACGTGCATATACATTTTCCTTCGATCAAATTTTTTGAATACGCCACTGATCAATAGATCGTACTCTTTAATTTATTGCCGAGAGTGTAATTATTATGACTTTCTCTTTTAATTTTTTTTTTAAAAAAATTACTTATTTCTAGAGATGACAAATGGGTCGGATCCGTCGAATGAATTTAAATTGAGTTGCTTTAAATTTGGATCAACTCGTGCTCGAGTCAATTTAAGTGTTGTTTTTTTTTAGCGAGTTATAAGCGGGTCATCTCATATTGCAGACAAATTGAACTATATGTCGGGTTAACCCAAAAATAAATTTCGGGTCAAATTTGAATTAATTTGTAAGTTTTAAATTAGATCAAATTGAATAATTTAAAAATTATTTTAAAAAAATATTTATATTTATTTTAAAATATCCACATATAATTTTTAAAAGATTAAAAAATAAAAATAAGAATAATCATATATAATTATAATTATTAAATATATACATCTTTTCTAATATTATTATGATATGTCTATTAATTTATAGATATAAATATAATTACCAGAAAAATAAATTATTAATAATATCTTAAAAATTTCATCTTTTATTTATTATATATTTTATTAAAATATCTTAAAAAAATCTAATAAATAAATAAAAAGAAAAAAATGCTAAATAAAAAAGAGACTGATAATGAAAAAGAAGGGTCAATTCTCAACAACACCGAATTTTAGGAATTTATGTTTACTTTTAAGGTTTATTTATTTTGTGAATTTAACTTACATAAAATTATCAATATTAATAAATAATAATAATTTAAACAAATATAACAATAAACTACTAAGTTGAAGCAAATAGTTAGAAACGTACACAAATGATTAGATAATTACTGGATCGATTAGTGAATTTATATATATATATATGCATATTTTTGTGTATATATATATATATATATATATATATATATATATACACGTATTAAGTATTTTAAAAATATGTATAAACATTACTGTATGATTTTATATATATTTATATAATGATTATTCATAAATCATAATAATATGTGATTTTCATTCATTATTTGATAGTTATTTAATTAGTAATTTTTATAATTAAATTATATATATATATATATATATATATATATATATATATATATATATATATATATATATTATTTATATATATAATTTATTTTACTTTAATTTAAATATAAAAATTTAATAAAATTAATTTAAAATCTATTTTAATATACAACTTTATTAATTTATTATTTTTTTGTTTGAGATATACTAATATATTATGTTATATCTATTAATTTATAAAAATAAGTAGAATTATTAGATA
>CANXYC010443194.1:0-20559 GCA_948193065.1 Aleurites moluccanus | reverse complement strand
ATATATTGTTTTTTACTATTTATTACAAACATATTTTTTTAACCCAACGTTAATTTAGAATATAAAAGAGTCTCATTCTTGAGAAAAAAAATATAAATTTTGGGTGTATTAATTAATAAAATAGACAAGTTTTAAGTTGTACAATATTGAACTATTTTTTTAAATTTTTTTTATTATTGATACTTTATCAATGTTTTTTTTCCTAAATTTATAATAAAATAATGATGATTAATAAAAATAAAAAATCTTTAGTTTGAATCCAATAAACTAAAAGTATTCAAACAGAACCAAATCGAATCAAAACAAATGGTTTTACTATAATGATGGTCTTGTTTGCTTTGAAAATTTTTCAAACCAAAAATATTGGTTTTGTTTGATAACAACCCTTTAAACTGACTAAATCGAAATGATCCACCCTAGTGTCAAGCCTTAGCTTAGCAAGGACAGTTCGATGCCTAAGTTAGAAATAACCCTTAAGAGTATTAAATGATAGCTTTTTAATAAGCTGAATGAATTATTTGATAAGTAGTAGAGAGTATGAGAGTAGGAATACCTCTATTTATATTGGTTGTTGTTACCATCCGGATGGGACTAAGAAGTCACGTGCCCTTTTGCCATTTGCTAGGGGAAGAGGTGACCGTGGTTGTGTCAGTACATGCGTTGGCTCCTTATCAAGTGGTGAGATAACTTATCAACTCACAGCCAATTGTATCACTGAGCTCCATGTAAGCTATTCCAGGTGACAAATGATGGCCTATGATGTATACTTTATAGCGGTGTCGCTCTATGGCCTAATGCCATGTCAGTAACATTTAATGAGGAGAGAGAAGATAGTATGCCTTACCTTTTATTGTGATTTGCCATTGCTTACCTTACGAGCCTTCTCAAGGTGAGACATTAAGGAAAGTAAGCGAATCTCCCTGCTTCACTTCTGGACTTTGGGATGGTAAAGGCTTCTAGCGAATGAGTCCTTTGTCGAGCTAGGTAGCCATATGGGTGAGGAGTCCTTCCTCTCCTTCTGTAATGTTCTAACCATTATGAGACTAGGCCTCATGTTCTCTTATTGGGCCTGGCCCATCATCTTGGGCTCGTCAGGTTCTATTTTAGGCCCATTGATATTATTTCTCATCAATAGCCCCTACTATGACTGAGAGCAAGGAAAGTCACATGAGAGGCGACATTACTTTTAGAGAACTTTGCACCTTCATCTATTTTAGCGAGGACACAATTTTCCTAGTTAAAACCTCGCCTTGTGAGAGAGTCTTTTACCGAGCCCCTCACCCTTATTCTGAATTAGCGAGGATGACATCTATCTTCCTTAAGGTCTTTATCATACAAAGGAAGTCTTGTGTCGAGCCCCTATTATGGCTGTTTGATTGACAACCATCTAAAGATTTTCATGTACTTTTGGAGGGACACTTGTTTAACCGTCCTGTTTCTCCGAAGATTTTGAATTTTCCTATTTGTCATTTATGACAAGGCAATCAATTACCCATTAAATGGCGCGTCCTTTGGATGTGTAATAGTCACGTCCAGTCAGCTTCCCAACATAATTATTAGCATTTCTTTAGGGTTTTTAAAATTTAATTTCTGTCTATAAATACCCCTTTCAGACTCTTTCTTTATCTTTTTTGTGCTTTCGAAACCTCCTCCTAATCTAATCTATGCATTGGTTTGAGATGCTCTACTTAGCTCTTGACATCAGACCTACTCCTAATCTATTCCAACTTTTCTTTAGGATAAGTATGATTGATGGTGTGTGGTCCACTTCTGCCAAGTGAGGACACGACCTTTTCATTGATAAAGAATCTAAGGTTTGCGACTGGCAAAGCAAGTTTATAGTCATTGAAATTTTCAACCCTAAATGCATACTAGATTTCTCGAGTTGCTTCATATTCCCCAATTGGGACACTCCCTGGCTTTTTGATATTCCTACTTTAAGTGAAGAGGAAAAGATGGCCACTGTAACTCTAATGGATGATGCTCGTTTTTACAACATTAAAAATTTTTGTATTAAGTCCATCTTGAATGAAATCATAGGTTGGTTGTAAAGATTATTCAGACTTTTATCTTTATTCTTTAACCTTTAACCCAGACTAATTTATTATTTCACATTATTACAGTGCATCCCGCGGAGAAAGAACCTTATAATAAGCTTAAAGAATTGGAGGGCGTGAACCCTCTCCAAATACATTTGAAGCGTGAGCTTCCAACTATGCATGATAAAATTGGGCATGTAAGCATTCACACAGATGTTGAACGTTTCCCCTAGAGGAAGATAAAAAAATAGGCAAAGAAGAAGAAGAATAAGATAAAAAAAAGTCCACTATGTTTGGCCCTTACAGGCCCTACTTGATTGATCCTCCTACAGCAGACCCAATCCACGTTCTTGCTCTTCCATCAACCCCCTCTTCTTTAAGACCAGATAAAGGGAAGAAATCGGTGTTAACTGAGGCTTAGGACATTGAATTGGATGTTGAGGTTCCTTTGATAAGGAGAAAAAGTATCGTTATTTGTGCAAATGATCCCATTTCATATGCTTCTTATAGCAAAGCAATTCCTACCTGCTCTGGCGAAGTGTCTCCTCGTTCTGCCGAGGTGATTCCTTCTGCTGAAACCGTTCCTCTTACTACTGCTGAGGCAAGTCCTCTTGCTACTGTCGAGGAAATACTTCCTTCTATAACCACTGCCAAGGAAAGCCTCCCACCTTTATCTAGTAAGGTTGTTGTACCTCCTGTTGAAGGTAAAAATTCATTCACCACTTGCTTGTTACCATTTCCACTTCTTTTCTGACTTATATTTATAATTGTCTTTATAGTGACTATCAAGCCTTCCCTTACTTCAAATAAAGTGATGGTCGATACTATCAAGGCCATGATAAAGAGAAGTAAGAAATGTCCCATCATCACTACTATAGATCCCCCTACCAATAAGCAAACAATTAAAGTTTAAAGGGATTGTTGCTGCTAAAGGAGAGGTTAGAAGTGAGGTCCCTAACAATGTGATAAAACAACCTTTGCCAATGAGGGAGACTGGCCAAACCTCTAGAGGTGAAGCACAACCCTCGGAGAGGCCTGAGGGTACTTCTGGTAAGGAGGCTCACCTAAAGCCTGCTTTTATTTACCTTTGGAGTCATGACAAAATAAATGACGAGGCCTTTTTCAGGGATGAAAGGTCATATTAGACTTAGCCCCTATGCTACAATTGCCGAGGACAAGCAAGTGGACACGACTTTGTGGGATGATCTCTTGTCCGAGGAAGGGAGGAAAATAATCGAGGCCTTCAAGGACATCCCTCCTTTGCATCAAGTTGAAGATCCTGACAAATAGAGCTTTGACCTAGCTGTCACTCTTTCCTCCCTCCCAGAAGTATTCGAGACTTATAAGGCCTCTTCTGAGAGGTTACTTCTCAAGTCAATAATGAAGCAAGCAACTGTGAGTATCTCCTATCTTATGCTATCTAATAATTATTTTGTTTTTACTAATCTTCTTTATGTTTCTCATTCCAAGGCTTACGAGAGATCTACCAGGTGTACAATAGATTTATCTCCAATGACCAATACTACTTGGAGGCTCACAATGCGGCTTTGAAATTTGAACAATAGACGAAAAAGCAACAGGAAGAGATAAATCAACTTTGTAAATAATTACAAGCCCAAGAGGTTGTTGATGCTGCTATTGCCAAGTTAGAATGGAATGCAAATTAGGCGAATGAGCAAATCAGCAAGCATACCGATGCAGTGAATGCTCAAACTGAAAGATGCAAGGTGGTCGAGCTAGCCTTCAATGAGATGGAGAATTAGCCGGATAGGGGAAAGAAACAGTTGGAGGACAAGGATAGAGAGTGTGATAAGCTTCACAAGAGATGCAATAATGTTAAAGGTGAAGTAGAACACCTTAAATGAGTCCTTGGCCACCGAGAAGAGGACTTTAAAGCAGAAAAATATGCCTTGGCCAAAGAACTTTTCGAACTTCAACAGAAACTGCAAGCTTCTGAGCAATCCAGTGAGCAAGTTGAAACCGTATGTTCCAAGTCCACTAATGATTTTGAGAGGAGGATTATTCACACTTCAACTGCCTTGGTAGCCATGAGCTACAATGATGTTGTGGAGTCTTTTATGGTAACGGTCCGGATTCAAACTTAAGGTAGATCAGTAAGGAATAATCAAACTGAAGAAAGGAGTCGCCACTCGATTAAAGGTATAAACGAGACCACAAATGCAGTACATTTCCTTCCTCTAGGAAATGAGTGACGATTTTATCCCTGGTTAAGCGCCAGGCCATCTTATCACGAGATCCAGGTAAGGAAACTGGGTACGAATTAGGGAAGGTGTTAAGCACCCTAGCCCTTCTGGCCATTGGCCAGCCTCCCTATTTAGCTAGAAATCATAGATGAACTAACTTAGGCATAATATTGAAGGAAACAATTCATAAGCCAAAAAAGAGTAAGTTCTATCATGGCACATACTCAATTATACCACAAACCAGACCAAGCATAAATCCCAGAAAAGGTTAGACGAGTCACAAATGGTTTCACTTAAAATCTAACCTTTTTAGAAAAAATTATACAAGGTCTAGTAAATCATACAATCTCACAAGGTTATGCCTAAAGATTTCATAAAATGTTCATGTTCATTATACAATATCACTTTGCACTAATCGTTAAAGAAATGGAAGGAGAAATGAACTATCTAGCCATAACAAAAGATTTGCATAATCATATCCTATTATAAACATTCATTCATTCATTCAACAACTTAAAATAAAGAAGTAGCAAAAAGAAATTGAATTACTAAATTTAATACATTAAACAAAACATTTGCACCTTGAACTTTGCCTTTCGGGCCTTAATACACTTAAGATCATTTACCTCTTATGCATGGTTGGGCCTTATGGGTCTTATATTATTTATTTTATTTGCTTGATCCCTATATGGTTAGCTCATACAACCCAAATACATGTATAATATACTTCGCAAAATAACATACTTCTTTCTCATCACATCAAAACTTAGGTTTACCATATGCATGATGCAAAGCATATAACCATGTCACTTTAACCAATTGGTTTACATACAAATGATCAAAAAAAAATCAAGAATAATAATGTATACACTAAATTGTTTACAAGTTAAGTCACTTTTAACAACTAAACTAATCATGGCATGTAATACCCTAGAAAGTTCTAACTCATATGAATGATAAATTTCTCAGTATATAGATTAAAATCATCAAAATGACCAAAAATAATTTTAGAAACTCATTTAGAGCGAAAACGAGAAAATTTTTCTGAAATCGTTGGTACCGATATCACTGCTGTAAAAATAGCAGAACGGTCGACAGACGAATTTTTGAATTTGGATTAAGGGTTAATGATAAGGTATATTCATGTGTGAATACAGTAAAAAGAAATATGATAAAATATTAAAGAACACTGATAAAACGAGCAAAAAGGTACATTCAGTGAATAGTAAAAATTTGATAATCCGAATTTCAGAACGACTCTGAAACTATTTTTATTAATTAATATTAATAAAAATATAATGTTTAAACATTCACTTTGAATTCTAATTCCCGATGAAATTGTCGGAATAAATTACCGAGTGAAAAAGGACCAAAAGCAAATTTTAGAAAATTGGAGGACCAAAGTGTAAATTGCCTATTTTGTCCTATTATATAAAGGGGACTTAGACTTTTTTTTGCTCAATTTCTGTTATTTCTTCTCCTGCAAACCCGTGACCATTTTCCTTTCTTTCTAATGATTTTCTACCATTAATTTGTGAAGGGAAATTGTTACAAACCATAAACTAAATCCATACAGACACTAAACTACCAAAATCAATCATAGAAAATCAAAAAAAATTGAAGAACAATGAAGGGAGGATTTTCGGCCATTTAGGGTTTTTGAGATAAATTGTTCATTTGTTTGATTTTATGGTTTAATTAGGTTGTTTTGATGATAATAGGATTGGGTAAATTGTTTAATTGCATCAATTGATGTATTAAATAATTTTCCCCAATTTTCTAACCCTAAATTAAAGTTGTGAGTTTTGATTTTGAGTATATGGATTAGTATGTATAAATTGGCTTTAGAATAAGTCAATTGTGTATTAATCGATGTTTAATTAACGTTTGTTTCATTGTAGAAAATTCGTTTGGAGAAAATCGCCAATTTTGGCCTAAACGGAGGAATTGAGGAATTCGGTAGCAAACCTATTGCATTTGGTAATTTGGAGTGTTAGGTGAGTCTAATATGCATCAAATTACTTGCCCTAATTGATAAAATGAAATTTGGAATCCATTTGTGCAAAGTGTACCTTGGCCGAATCCTAATTGGCATTTTTGCCTATGATTTTGCCTTGTTTTTCCTTTGGTTTCCATTGCCTATTTTATTCATTTGATGAATATTATTGAGTTGTGGTTGCTGCCTATAAATTATTTTTCATGTTCTTGTTCATTGATAATTGGGGCAATATCAATATTGCACCTAATTCACGCCGAAAATTTTGTAGGCCAACCATTTGAATGCCACTGTCGCCAGTGACAATGGCTTGCCAATTGCGTCAACTTTTTGGCCAAAAATGACAAAATTATGTTTGTTTCCATTTTTTATCATTAGACCTTTGGTCATCGTTTTATTTATTATTATTGATGCCTTATTTATTTTATGCTCATTAAATTGATTCTAATGAGTTATTGATACTTGACTTGCTATTGATTCTATTGATATTATTGATTGATTGAAATTGTGCCTATTGAGCTGGAGGATGCCATTGTTGCATAATGGTGTCCACTGATATGTTGTTTCTTGATATTGATCCTATCACGTCATGACAGAGCTACCGATTCGACAGGGTAGTGAAAAAATATTGTCGACTTTGTGTACAATGTATTATTGGTACCCTAGCTAGGAAGGGTTATGGTCCTGACCATAAGACCTGATCAGTCTTATGTTATAGATATTGATATACTGGAGACCCATATATTCACATATGGTCCATACGGATTACTGGAGATTGTATAATGTCATATAATCCATCCCTTTATCTGTTTTTCTTTATTTTTATTGATCCTATGATATCGATATTGGCCTATTCTAGCACTTTCTTTTATTATGTTCTGCAATTGTTTATATTGAGCTTTTGATATCATTGGGCCTTCCGTTAACCTTATATTTATTGGCGATGCATATAGATTCACTGAGTATCTTGACCCTCTCATTGTTTACCCATTTCAAGAGAGAAGTAGACTGTAGAATCCCGTCGTCTATTATCCGTGGATTTCTGCTTTAGTCATTGATATATATATTTATTTTGCACTTTGGTATTTTGATGTTCATAATCTAGCTGCTCCATGGGGTATGTATGGGTTAGCTAGGAAATGAACAATTATGTATATATGATGATGATGATATTTGAGTTATATGATGAGATATGGCATGATATTATGACTGTTACAGCCAATTACACAGAATGACAGAATGAATTACAAAATAGTAGGATAAATAGTAATTAAGTAAAATGGATAATTAATTGATGATTATATATTGCATTGTAGTGATTGATGGGTTCTACGGGTACCGGTCTCCTCGGCATCTCCCGCACCCTAGGACCGTCGCGGTCCGCGAAAGCTGGTCGTGACATGACATGCTAACCTACAAGACAATTTCATACTTATATGGCAATAAGGTTTGCTTTTAATCAACTATGCCTTATGCATTTTTAGATTCACACTTAAATTATATATTCATGCATTATGTTAATTTTAAAGTTATTGTATTATACATTCAATCATATCATATTGTTACATAATTACAAGCATGCCAATTTTCAAGTTTAAAACCTAAACTAGGCACTATGATAATAAACATGCAAAACTAGGTTTAACTATAGCATTTTTAACCTAGCATGTTTCTAAGTCAATAAGAACCATCATATAGACATACAACGTAGGTTTCATACATCTAATTATGGCATATAAACACTTATATACAATAAAAAGTATCAAATTAACATAAAAATCAAAAAGCAAGACAAAAAAAGATAAGAAAATGCCTTTTCTGGCACAAGGAAATGCCTCCATAGTACTACTAAGGTCGTGCGGCCCTAAGAAAATCTGTATGGACCTTCTCAATCTCGCACTGATGAAAGTGATAAAAAATTTAGTTTAGTATTTGTCAAAAAAGAGAGAATTATTTTTCAAGAATTCGGAAATTTAAATTTTGGATCCTATAACTAGTGAGGGTGGAGGCTTATTTATACGCTTCTCCCCTTACTTGAATAGGGAAAAACAATTTCAAAGACTCCTATTTAGGTTTATTTAGAATTCCTAAATAATAAAACATCCTAAGTAGTTAAAATATAGCTTCCAAAATAGCTTTAGGGTTGCTTGGCAACCAAGGACTCCCAAAGCTTCCTTTTTAGCCTTTAATCAAAATCTTCCATTTTAATTAAAATACCAAATAGAAACCTTTTCAAAAACTAATTTTGCACCAAAATAGACCTAAAATCTCCAAAAATGGAAGAAAAATCACAACAGGGGGTGGCAAGTGGTGGAGGCGAGTGCGTACAAGCCTGGAGCTCATCGACTCGTGGAAGAGCCATGTGGCTCTTCACAGAGTCGTGTAGCTTAAGCAAGGGTCGTGTGACCCTTCATTAGGCCGTGTACTTCTACAAGCAGCCACATAGCTCTTACAAAAAGCCACAGGCCAATGGATGTCGCACATGCCCATCAACCCCCTGCGCACCCCTTTTTGCTTCTAATACATCTAAAATGACCCGAAACTTTTCAAAAACCTTTCAAAAATAGTTTTTAAACTCTTTTTAACTAAAAAAGAACAACTTAAATATTCCTCGAGCTGGTACAAGCCCGATAGCTTGCCGCAATCGGTCCCCGTGACCGCTCGCAGGCACGATTTACATCCGGACCTCTGAATATGGCCCAAAATGACCCAAAATCATTTTGAAATATATTTTGACTTATTTTATATTAAAATACAAACCCAAATCATCAATTGCTAAAACATCCTTAGCAATTTCCTTGATCAAAAAAGTAAAAGTGTTCATTTTACAAGCAACCTTCTTCTCATGATCTCGATTCTTGATGTTACATCATTGGACTTCAGCTCGAACTCAAGATTTATCAAAAATTGATGCTAACAGTTTGCCCCCACTTTAGTATAGTTTATGGAGCATGTGTGTGAGTGAACATAGTGCAACAAAACATGTTAAAGTTCATGCAATCACTCAAGGTTAATATATGCAAATTTGAACCTTTCCATTCTATCATATTTGGTCACATAAGGAATTTCTTTCTGGTTGATGCAAATTGCCCTTATTTAAGGGAGTCCCTACTAAAGAATTGAGGATATTACGTCCAAGCAACGTACATTTATTTTTCCATCAAACGCATTAAAGATCTTCCATCCAAGGAATGTAAACATATCTCTACCATTAAAATATTGAGGATCCTCTATCCAAGCAATGTAAACATTCTTCAACCATCAAAACATTAAGGAATCACTATCCATGCACTGTAAATATAATTCTACCTTCAAAACATTGAGGAACATCTATCCAAGCAATGTAAATATAATTCTATTATCGAAACATTGGGGAACCTCTATCCAAGCAATGTAAACATAATTCTACCACCAAAACATTGAGGAACTTCTATCCAAGAAACATAAATATAATTCTACCATCGAATATTGAGGAACTTCTATCCAAGCAACGTAAATATAATTCTATCATTGAAACATTCAGAAATTGTTATCCAAGCAATGTAAATACATAGAGGAACTGTTATACAAGCAATGCAAATATAATTCTACCATTGAAACATTGAGAAACTTGTATCCAAGCAATTTAAAAGCATTAAGGAACTATTATCCAAGCAATGAAAATATAATTCTAACAGCGAATGCATTGGGGAACCTATTTCCCAGACAATGCAAATATACTCAATTTGTTTTCTTCCGAATTAGAGTTTCTATGTTCATTCTTATCTTTACTCAATCGTTTATCATCAAGGTCTATGCCTAATTATCATCAACATCATCAACAAGGACTATGCCTAATAGTTATCAATAAGGACTATGCCTAATAGTTATCAATAAGGACTATGCCTAATCTTTACAACAGGGACTATGCCCAACTTTTGGATAAATCTTATATTTTCTTCATCATGATATATCTTCATGCAAGATGTGAATATGTGAAAATGTTTCACAAAGAATGATTCCTAAAATTCAACATGTATGCATGTGTGTATGCACATTATTACCCCTACGGCTTCTCTATCTAATTGCAAACTTCTCAAAGGAAATGAGATTCTTATCAAAAGGAAACATGAGCTACTCTAGCCAAAAAAGCATCATGAAAGTAACAATCTTCGAGATGTTGGACTAGAAGAAACAATGTCACACCCCAAAACCGAAAGTGTGACGGTCCTAGGACAAGGGTAGGTTTAAGGCCACCAGAAACCCATAAAACCCAAACCTGGATAAAAAATCATCAATAATATTTATAACTAAGCAATATACTTCAATAGATAGATAATCCATCAATATAATATCACTTGTTCCTTATCAATCAAAAGACAACATACCATCATCAATAAGGGACAAGGATTTCCAATAAGCTCAATCATATCTCAATTTTAATACAATTCAATCTACGGAGCCACTACGATTAGTATTCCAAAATAATACAAAACATCATATAATTATTAGATCAATACATTAGCTTCTTGGAGAGAGAAAAATAATCAAGAAGCTTTGTCTATCCTGTCAACAAGTTCTCTAGCACCTAAAATCCACAATAGGACAAGGAATGAGTCGAAAACTCAATAAGTATGGAGATATAATAATACTTAGGTTTTTACATTGATTGATCAAGGAATAGATCGAATTCAATAAACATATATATATATATATATATATATATATATATATATATATATATATATATATATATAATAGTAACAATGGTTTATGAACAATAAGAATACATTTAATGATATATATTTACATGCCTATAAAGAAATAGCACCCATCAATGTGATGATAGAACATCTATCATATCTATACCATCCATCCATTGAGATACTACAATCTCATACTATACATATGCTTGATCAGAATATACGTCCCAGGGCCGATAGACCTCCCCTAGGTGAAGCCACTGATACAATTTGACCTTATCAACTAGGTCACTGGTGCACACAATCTAATGATTTCTCCCTCATTGGAAGGGCGTTCAAAATTGTCAATAGCCATACAATCGATGCAAGGAACAATGGGTGGATCTAGAGATCTCGCATTATCAATATCATTAACAATATTCAATAGGTTTTCAATAATTGCATATGACCCAAATGGTCTTTCAAAGGTAATACATTTCAATGATGGCCTAAGGTCCAATGATATTACAATATCAAAAATAATAATATTCAATATGAAATTTAGTTCAAGAACAATGACTAAACTTCATTCAAGAACAATATTAACAAGTGTGGATTTCATAACAAAGAACAAACTATCCCATAACTTACCTCAAATCCAAGTAAATAGCTCATCTATCTCCACAATCAACAATCCTTAGGTCCTTGGGTTCATCAAACCTAAAATAACAAATTCCCAAAAATGAGTGAATTAGGGTTTCCTTCCCCAAATCCATTATACAAAGAATTTTAGGATTCTATACCCCCTTAGTACTCAATAAAATGATTTCTAATACCAATTAAACCATTAAATGAAGAGTTGTACATATTATGAAAAAGAGTTACTATTCACATAAATCCATTAAATCTCACAACTCTCATATTAACTATAATCAATGACAATAAATGTTCATAAAAGACTATCTACAACCTATAAACAACTAATCTAACAATTTCATATTCCATAAACAACTATAAAAACAAAGATCTAGGATTTACCTTCAAAATCCTAAAAAGAGATTTCTTGAGAAAAAAAGTCCTTGAAGTGATTTGATGCCTAAAAATGTGTTTCCCATAAAGAATCCTTGAAAAAAATGGTTATTTGGATGATCAAAGAGCAATAGGGAAGGTTAGTTGAGTAATGGGGAAGAAACAAGTAGAAGAAGAAGAAACGAAATTTGTGGTTCCAATTTTCAAAAATCTGAAAAATGATTTCTATATATAGAGCCCGAAGTTTCACACCCATGAAGGATAAGTTCACGCCCGTGAAGGATAAATTTACACCCGTGAACAAACAAAAAGTTAATTTCTTATATTTAGAAAAAGATCAAATTCATGGCTGTGATAAGAGTTCATGCCCGTAAAACATCAAGCCAAATTCACGATTGTGATATGAGTTCATGCCCGTGAAACATCAAGGTTCATCCTTATCAAGGCAATCATCTCTCAAATCCATTCTAACACTCACCAAAACAACTCTAATATCAATTAACACACTCTAAACAGTATCTATGGCAAAGAAACAATTCTATAACAACCAATCAATATAATCTATAACCATGGGACCATCAATAACCTCATGCAACCATGCAAATAGAAATCTTGGGTATTACAAATAACTTCCAAATATGATTTTTTAGAAACTTTAGAGATTCATCTCTATCAGGGGAAACAAATTCAAGCATTCATTTTTTTTAAGCATTTAAGGGCACACCATAAACACAGCTAGAATCTAAGCTTTGAAGATGTTTGAAACATCGACTTAAGAGTTTGAAGTTCTACTTTTCGTTTCTCTTGAAGAATCTTTCTTTTGCATGATTGTAACAAAATTTGTTTTCCTTTTTTTATCCTTCTACTCTTACTTTTGCCTAAGTTACCCCTTAAGGTTTTCAACTTAGCAAGCTATCTCATTTCTTTTCTTTGTGCTCTAACTTTTGCCTAAGTTGCCCTTTTAGGTTTTCAACTTAGCGAGCTTTTCTTTTCTTTTTCTTCTTTTTTTTTCTTTTCTCAAATTTGGTTACTTCATGAACACAAAGATGTTTCTTCCAAAAAAAAACATATAAAGTTGAATCCATTCTATAAAATGAGTATTATACTAACTTCATGCAGCTTCATTCATCTAATAAGAGTATAACAACATTGTATGACTTCATATCTGTTATTGATTGGCCCTTTCAGGTTTTCCAACCAAATATTTTCTCTCACTTACACTAAGTTTTGCCTAGGTAGACTTTCTAAGGTTTTCTACCTAGCGAGCATCACTTCTTTCTTTTTGAAATGGACTTTACTTTGACCCTGAGCAACATTCTATTTTCAACTTCTCATGACTTTAATAAATAAATAAAAAAAGACTAATGTGGTCTTTCAAGGTATTGATTTTCTAGAGGGGTAATGTTTATAAATCATTTGGAGAATCCTCTCTTATTTTAATTCTCCAAAATTCACCAATATATTCTAATACTTTTGAATTATTACTCAAGCCTTTGTGGTAAGCTCATAAAGTCCATCACAATTTTCATCTCATCTTTTGGGGTAATCTATCTCTAAGATATTCATAGCTTCTCTAGACATAGGCCAAACTCAACCTCATCATTTTGCCCCTAAGCATTCAATGATTTTTCAAGCAAGGACTTGCCACCATGTTTTTAATATTTGTCTAGTAAGTAATTACTTTCAATAAATTTTCAAGCAAGGACTTGCCCCCATGTTTTCAATGGTTTTGACCAGCAAATGATTGCCCCACAGCTTAAGGTTTTAGGGATCAATGATAACTTTTAGGAACTTGGCTTAGTTTAGTCTAGATAGATGCCTCAAGTTTCTTTTTCTTTTATTTCCCTTTTCATCTCTCTCTTACTTCAAACATGAAGTCATGCAACTTAGCTATACTGGAACCAATCAAATGAGTTTGCAAAAAGCTCATATAAAATAAGCTCATAAAAATGATCCAACTTGCAAGTAATATTATTGAAGAAAATATCCAAGTGTTCATGAATTTGAGGTTCAATGCATAAAAGAAAGATATTTGTAGAATGCTATAACCAAATCTAAAGTTAATTTGAGGTTCAATGCATAAAAGAAAGATATTTGTAGAATGCTATAACCAAATCTAAAGTTCTTCTTCTTTTTACCAATTATCTAATCCCTCACTATTAGAGCCTGATTGATCATCTCTAAGATTGGAGTGACTATCACTATTTTTAATCGGATTCCTTTTATTCTCAAACAACATGTCTTCCACTTAGATTCCTGCTTCATACAACTGCCCAAACTTGAATAGAGGTACATAGCATAATCTCTCTTAAATATCTGGAAAAGTGCCTTTCACACATATTTTGATTTGGTCCTTAACATTAGGCCTAGATTTCATTTGTGTGGCCTTTTGCCTCTATCTAATTTAGTACTCAATAAAAGTTTCATTATACTTTTGGTGGATGACTTCCAAATCACGTAAAATAACATCAATATGTGTGTTATAGGAATATTGTTTAATGAAGCTTTGAGCCAAATTTCTCCAATCCATTATGACTTTCTTATCTAAGTTATAATACCAATAGACAGTAGTTCCAGTTAAGGATAAGATGAAGAACTTGGTGATCTAGGTCTTAAATAATCCAGTGATTTGGATTCCCATAACAGTAACATATTACCTTAAATGCACCCTTGGATCACTACTGCCATTAAATTTTTGCAAGTTTGGAATTTTAAACCTTGAGGGAAGTTCCTTATTAGTAGTGAGATCCAGGTCATCTATGTCATAAGACCTTTCAAGCCCATTTCTCTTAAGTATGATTTGCATCTTATTAATTTGCTTAGCTAATGCTTTGTACTTATCATCTTGAAAATATCTCATGGGCTCTTCTATTACAACCATTCCTTCAGTCTTATGATCTCTTTCGAGTTGGTGATCAAACTCATCACAATGCCCTTCATCTTTAATAGACTTTTTTTAGAAGTAGCTCCCTTAATGCCACTTGCATGCCCTTTTGTATTCAAGATCTTTCTAATTGTTTCCTCTTTACCAACCATCCTTAGATTGATGCTTTCAAATGTTCTTTCCAAGTATTGATTGCTCAAGTTCTAATAAACCATTTTCTCTTTTTCCTAAGATTGTGACGCAGCAGAATATCAATGGAAGATTGGAACACTATTACAATCCATTGATTCGCACACGAATACCGGAAGTAATCTTCTATAACCTGTTGATTTTAGAAATACCAGGAAATAGGCATCAACTTCGTGTTTCTAGGAAAAATGAAACTGGAAGAAAATAGGTTTTTTTTTTATTCTCCAAGACTGCCTCTTACAAAATAAAACATGCCTATTTATAGGCTAAAAGAAAAATAAAAATCCTAATGGGCTTAACAGGCTTCGGCCCAAATTAACAAAATAAAACAGTTTATAAAAAAAAAAAAAAAAAAGGAAACGGATGCGTATAAAACTTCAAGGGCTCCGTTCGGGCTTTAAACGGATGATTTTGGGGTCAAAATTGGGTCGTGCTAGGTCCCCATAGCATTGTTCTAAATCTCTGAATAAGCTTCAAAACAAGTACTCATGGGCCCCATGACTCATCCTGTGCTGAAAGTTATGGCCTTTTAATGGCGACCTGTGCGAAAGGCCCTATCTTGCTTCTCCAAAAACTGTAAAGCCCGCTCCTCTGTTTGCTGGCCCGCATCAGATTGGTTTAAAAAGGGATAGTTTACTTTCAGGGCTATAATGGCTATATGACAAAATGCTAATGTGATGTATTAATACGTATGCCTGAATGCTTAATGCATGATCTAATATAACATCTTCGTTTTCTTTTATTCAAACTACTTGGTCAATGAACACCTTAAATCATGATAACTCTAGAAAGATGGGCCCCTTTCAAATATAAGTAATCTTAAAGCATACTTTGAACACTTATAATTAGCTAGCCTTTACAAGTTTTCTAGCTAAATATTTTCTCTCTTTCCTTTGATTTTTGTCGGGACCCCTTTGCAAAATATTCCAATAAGGTATCATCATTTTGCTTTTAATTTTTTTTCCAATGATTATTTTGTTTTTCTTCTTTCTCACAACTCACTTCAAGTGCTAAAGCATAAACAATGGTATGATAGGAAATTTGCCACTTTATTCATTACTAAGAAATTTTTATCATATCAAATTTCCAAAGGATAATTATATAGGAAGTTGTATCCTTAATTGAAAACTAAAGTTCTTAAGACAAAAATCCGGCTAAGGTGGCAAATTGCTTTAAGATGCTTCTTCATTCTTGGGACCCTTCAAAATATGCTCCATAGCCATCATTCTATGTCATGCATCTTGATGAAGGTTGGGCTAGGTTTGGGATAGAAAACTGTCTTTTATCAATAAGGTCTTGAATTTTATGCTTAAGCCTCCTACATTGGTTTGTGTAATGGCCAGCAACTTGATGGAATTGGCAATAAGCATTTAGATTAAAGTTAGGTAGCAAGGGGTTGAGTAAAGGCTTTAGGTCCAAAGGTTGTAAGGGGCCTCTCTTTTGAAGTTTTTTTAGAATTTTGATCATGCATTCATTTAGTGGGGTGAACTCCCTTTTTTATAGCATGATGGGATTCTTTTCATCATTTCTCGAGATGACATTTTTTTTCTTAGTACATAACCCAACTTTCTTTTTTGTCACCTCATTAAAGGCTTTAAAGATGGCTTGACTCATGAAAGCTTTAAGTTCATGTAGCATGAACCCATCACCTCATATATAATAACCTTGACTTCTTCCCTTAAAGGGTCCATTTTAGATCTCCACCTTCCTATCTATTTCCTTTTCCAAAGAACTCATTGACTTAGGTTCAAATCTAAACATTTGGAGATGTTTCCTATATGGCTACAAGAGACCGTGTGTTAGATTGTGTAAGATGCATGATGCATGGCATACAACAATGCATAGGCAAACAATTTCTTTAATTCTTTTAGAGACAATAAGAGGGATAGACAGCAGGTCATGCCCACTTTTAACATTTTATGAAATCTTACTTTAAAGTCTTGAATTTGAGGTTGAATCTTTTTGTTTTGAATTAGACTTTGAAGTAAATCAAAATCTCTCTGTTGTTTTGCTTGAAGTTTCCCAAGATTTGATTTGACTTCTTTAATCTCTTTTTGAAGATCCTGAAGGGTTATTCCAGGGTTTTTAGATTTCTATCTAAAATGGTTGTAAGATCATAGGTGTTCTTACTGGTAGAGAGAAGAAGAAAGGGCTTTTCTATTGGCTTTTCATCCAATATCATGGTTTTAAGAAGTTTTTCTAAGCACTGTTTTTGGAGTTTTGGATCATTAATATACTTTACTGCACCAAGAATTGCTTTTTGACCCTTAGTAAGCATATTAACTTGTTTGGATTCCCTATTTGGTTTGGAATATGAATTAAACTCTATTTTTGAACTAAAAGATGAGGAAGAAGTTGCTAACTCATCTATTTGGAGAGGCTTCCTATCTTTTGAAGAACTAGAATACTCATATTCAGAATCTGATGTATCTATAAGAATGGCAGAGATTCTATCTCTGACATCTTGCTCTAATCCTAACTTATGAAGTCTGGAGTTAAATCTACAGAATATGGTAGTATGACCTTTCTTGACACACTTGTAATAAGTAATGTCTTTGAAATCAGTCCTAAACTTTTATTTGGATTTGGAAGAGGATTTTCTAGAAGCTTTTGAATTTTTTCTAGAAGAAGAGGGTTTCTTATATTAAGTCTCATTCCTAAGCTGATAAGACTTCCAATTTTGTAAAAAGATTTGGTTTTCCTATAAGGATCTTTCTTTCTTGCTACACTGACCACTACAGGTATTTAAAGACCTAAGAGAAATATTTGGGTCAAACTGTTTGCAGAAACTACCAAGTTCTTTTCTAGTTTGCTTCATCTCCCACTTAAGGTGTTTTTGGGGTTTCAAGTCTTGGAAAATCTTAAGACCTTCTTTTTGGGTTAAACTTATCAGTTCACCATAAATAAATTGGTCATAAGATATTTGTCCAGCAAAGGCTTGTTTGAGATTGTTCCTAACTTTTTCACTTAGAATTTTAGGTAATCTTGCAAGAAACTTTTCTTTCCCAAAAAGTTGTTTTAAATCTTCTCTAAGCATAACTCTAGTCAAGAAAGTGTTTTTGTAATTTTGGAAATCACTGAGCTTCTTACATTTAAGGTTACTAAAGAGCTCAGCATGTTTGGTTTTGAGGTATGAAGGGTCACCTACAAAATGAAGGGATATGGCCAATATTAAAGTTGTTACTTCATCCTCTATTGGGATTCCTGTCTCATCTAAGATAGGTGTTTTTTCTTCAAAAGTTTGAACATAATCCAAAATCTCTTATTTTTGGAGAGAAGTTAGATGATAATCCCACCATCCCTTTAATTGTCCTGTAAAACCTACTATGAGGAGTTCAACTATAGGTTTGTCAAAGGTTCCTCACTGCGTTCTATAGGCATTGACTACCATGGTCATCTATTGGAGTAAACTGAGGATTGTATTCAGACATTCCATCAAGGTTCCACTCATAAATAAATAAGGCGTTGAATTTATATTGGACTAAAGCATTGGGTCTATTTTCTATCCCTAAATCTATAACTGTGATTCTAGGGACAAGACTTTGACTTTGCCAAGTAAACCTATCTATTTGAGGAATTTCTTCTTGTTTGAAGGCTTTTGCTTCTTCATTAAAAGTGCCTTGTGTTTGATTTATAGCACTAATGTTTCTAGACTCTGATTAGGGAGCTCAAGTGCTATTTGCCTAGAGGATTCAGAGTCAAGGTTTTGACCTATAGAGGTTTAATCTATTTTACTTAGTTGGTCTTTAATGGCTTAGACAAATTCAAGTTTGTTGTTTTTGAATTATTGTTGGCTAGGCTTAGAAACCTGATATGATTTGAATACAAGGTTCTTAAGCTTTCTATCTATAGGTTTTTACAGCAACAGTAAGATTTGAACTTTGGGGAACAGTAATAGTTGACTTCTGGATCTAGCTATCTATTATGGTCAATTGTTTCCTTATGGTTTGGAGATTTGCATTTGAAAAATTGTTCTATTGGACAATGTTTCTAATGTTCCTAGAGTCATCATCCTGAACTCTTTTGTAAGATGAAGCTATGACCTTATTATTTCCTCCTATTGGAACGGTAATCTCCCTAGGTGGTGGATGCTCAGACTATATGGTTTAATGTAATACCCTATAAATTCCTAACTCACATGCATGATTTAATTCTCAGTTTGTGGTTCATTAGTCTTGAAATGATGGAAAATAATTTTAGAGACACAGTTCGAAAGCGAACTAGTTACTTTTCTGAAAATCGGCGATGTCGGGAACACTGCCGAGAAATGAGTTGTCCAGTCAATAAAAGAATTTCTGAAGTTGACCTCGGGATAAAAGATCACCATAATGCATGTGTAATTTTGATAAAAATAAAGAAGTGAAAATCATTTAGGAACACTGAAAAAGTAACTGATGGCAAAATCATAAATAAATAGAAGTTCAAGGTAAATAGTGAAAATTGGTCGGTCGGAGTTACAAAATGACTCCATAACTATTTTTATAAATAAGTACAAATTAAAATAAGCCTATTACCTCCCAACTTTGAAATCCAATTTCAAATAGAATTGACAGAATAAATTACAGAAGATTTTGGACCAAAATGTGATATATGAAAGTTCGGGGATTAAGTTGTAATTTTTCATATGGATTTTCTATTTATTCTAACACTTAGGAAAATTTGTTCATTCTTCTTCTTCTTCTCTCTTAAGGCCGAACCACTCTTCTCTACTTTTTCTGCAAATTTCTTCATTTCTTCATCAAATTACTTAAACAAATTCATAGAAATCTTGAATATTAACCTAATTTCATCTATTCGTACCATCAATTTATAGAAAGGAGCTAAGGAATTCAAGGAAATTTTAAGGGAAGGTTTCGGCTAGAATCTTCACTTGAGGTAAAGATGTGTTTTAGTTTGATTTAATGGTTTATTTAGATGTTAATTAAGTTGAATTTGATGGGTTTGTAGTTAATTTGCATCAATTGATGCTAATTGATAGGAATGCCTAATTTACTTAGCTAATTTGAAGTTGTAAGAAACGGTTTGATGATTTAGTATTTGATTTTATTAATTGATGTTAGAATAGGTTAATTGGATATGAATAGGTGATTAATTGATGGTTTATTTGATGTAGAATTGAAGTTTGGATCAAAGTGTTCTATATAGCTCAATTGGAGAATTTGGTTGGAAATCAATTTTCCAAAGCACTTTGGAAGCTTAGATGAGTCTATTTTGCATCATTTAACATGTCTAATATCTTAGAATTGAAATTGGAAACCTATGGTAAAAGTCCATGTTTGGCCGAACCCACCATCACTATTCATTTCCTTGGTTTTCTTTGATTTTTGTCTTGAATTCCCATGCTAATTTGACCTCATTTGATGTTGTTTAATTGTGTTTCTTTGATACCTATACCATTGTTGATAATGTAGCTTGTTGTTGGTTGAATTGGGCAAGTCAATGTTGCACCTAAACCTAACCTATTGGCTTGCCATTGTATGCCCACCATGTGTTTGATGAAATGCCTAGTTCATTTGCCTTTGGCCTATTGCTTTGTATTCCATAGGCCTACCATTTG
>CANXYC010443179.1:0-18367 GCA_948193065.1 Aleurites moluccanus | reverse complement strand
TAAAGAAATAATTTGGTAAAGTGTAGAACATAGAAGTTGTGAATCTATGTCTTATCTGAAATTATGTAAAATGGCTTGGCAGAATTCTGTGTGTGTGATGAGTTATATCCCTTTGAGCAAGACTTGTCTGATTGAGTATATTTGCAGGAAGTCTGTGTGTATTTGAATTTTTCTGGGAATGACTGAGGTAGATTGAGTCAAAGGTGTAAACATGAAAAATGTTTCTTTATGTTTTGTGTTATTGGCTATAAAATTTCAGGAATTTTGGATAAGTATATCTTAGTGGAGAATGGAAATTATCAGACCTGTTTGGATGGATTATGGGCAGTAAGTCTGGGTGACATTTAGAGAGTCACCATAGTCTGTGCAGTTGCTATTGTGATTTGAATTTTTGATATGTTGAACCTCTGTATGTTTATTTTAAGTGGTAAAAAGAATCAGGAAGTTTGGATGTTTGTATCTCTTTTGCAAGCTGATTAAGTATAAGTTGCCGAGGAAGAGTTTTAACTTAGTAGGATCTTGTTATGGTGAGCCGGCAAAATGCGAGGTGAATTTGTGCGAGCTAGGCAATGCGAGCTGGCAAAGTGGTGAGGTGAGACTGCCAAAGTGGCAATTGGCAAAGAGACATATACGAAGAGGAATTTGGCGAAGAAGCATATACGAGGTTACATATGCGAAGTGGAGTTAGGCGAAGATGATTTGGTGAAGAGGAAAGGCAAGGTGGCATTATGCGAAGAGGCAGTATGCGAAGAGGGAATGCGTGAAGTGGCAATTCATGAGCAGAGTTTGGCGAAGAGGGAGATAGGCGAAGCGAGCTAGCAAAGAGGCATTACCGAGGAGGCATATACGAGGAAGAGTTCGCGAGGAGAGTTTGGCGAGGCAGCATTTGCGCGGCGACATATGCGAACTGGAACAGCGAAGTGGCTTTTGCGAAGTGGCATTGCCGGATCAGTTTGGCGAGCTGGGAAGTGTGAGCTGAGAAATGCGAAGTGAGAATGGTGAGCTGGCTTATGTGAGATAGCATTGCCGAGGCAGGTTGGCGAGGTGAGCTGACGAGCGGGGTTCTAGGTAGTGGCCTATTTAACCCAGTGGCCAGTGGCGATTTTCTGCACGATATTCTTTCTTCTTTTCTTCGTTCTTCTTCTATTCTTCTCAGATCAATTCCATTTCTTGTTTAAGGCATTAATATTCAAAATTAATGCATTAGACCTCTAGGTTAGCATATTTTAAGGCAGAAATTGTTAGATTCTTGCAGAATATTTTAGGAAATCAGTTTTTGAAGAAATAAGGTAAATTTTTTCAAATAACATTTTTCTTTTAGATTAATTAATTCTGGTAGTTGAAATAATTTATTATAGGTGTAAGAAATTTATTGCAAATATTTTAAGGTTATACATTGTAACTAATATTGGAGGAATCAAAATTAATGGCCTGTCATAAATAGTAGCATGAACTGTAAATTCGAATTAAATGCAGATTTTCTTTAAGAGATGAATTCAATTGATATTAGGAATTAAGAATAGAAACTCTAAGATGATTAAATATTCAAAAATCATGATGAATATTATTGATTTGGGAAAAACTCTAATTTTGTATATTTGGAAAATTTCTTATAAAGAGAAAATCAAAGTACTTGAGGAGTTTATTGTGGGCAATCTGTTAAAGGAATTCAAGGATAAATCTTTATTGAGGTAAGTATGAACATTGCATTGTCTTTGTTTCATTGAGATAATATGACCAAGTATTCTAAATGTTAACCCATATGATTCCTACATACTTGATATCCTATTACCGGACTGTTAATCAAAAATCCTATGATATCCTAAAACTGAGATTTATCATTTGTTCATGAAATTACCATGTATATGTATATGTATATATTGTAAGTGACTTGGTCAACTTTCTTGGATTAAGATCACATGATTCCTACTTGCTTAATACTTGTTAAAATTGATTGAAATTATGAGTTATGTTGATGGTCTTGTGACCAATATGTTCTTGTGAGATGGAGCCATATGACCCTATGGATAGAATGCTCTTCCCAATGAGAGTAAATTCATTGGTCCATCGTGCACTTTGTGAACCTAGCTGGTAGGGTTTTTACCAGTGTTCCACCTAGAGGGAACCATAAGCTCTAGGTGTATGCCTGGCCAAACATGTGTTTGCAATAAGGTAGCAAGGACTACAGATGCGCTCTGTTGTGATAGGTAGCATGGCTACTTATGCACTCTGTAGTTAGTCTTTTGGGAATAATAGAATATTTTGATGTATGAATGTTATCCTTTGGATACTTTTATTCCTCTTTGATGAGAGATGTCTTCTTTAGATCATTAAGGAACAAGAGAAAGATATGGAATGATATAGAAAGATGTGTTTGATTTCATTTGATTATATGAATGAGTATGAAAATTTTATGATGTTATAATTTATCTGGCATTAATGAGAATTGTGAATTGTGAGTTCTACGGGTTTATGGTGGCCTTGAGCCTACCCTTGCTCTAGGACCGTCGCACCACTGGAGTTTGGGTGTGACAATTTTTGTCATTATTTTGAGACGTAATCCTCTTAGAGCTCCATAATTCTTGAATGGTTTACAATATTTTTTTGCGTTATCACTTGTTCATTTTGGATAGAGGACTTCGTTTGTCTTTGATCCATGGTGATCAAGTTGATTATATTTTGAATGGTTATATTACAGGATGATATTACAGGTTATGATTGTGGAGTGTGAATGGATATAGATATTGTTTGTTATTATCATATGTTAGATTGGTGTGTTCTACTGGTTTTTGGTGGCCTTATGTCTACCTATGCCCTAGGACCATCACATCTTTAGTTTTGGGATGTGACAATAACTTTGTTATTTTATTATGAGTTTTAACCTTCATTTCCTTATAGGAATGCTCGTAACTGGTAATAGTAACCAATTTTCCTAACAGTCATTAAGGTAATTAACACGCGTAACTCGTAATAATAATGCACGTTCTTGTAAGCCATAAACTTTACCTTATATTTTGAATTTAATTTACATATAGTTAATTGGGAAATACCCCAACATGACATTATGTATAATGTTTCTAGCAAAAATGACATCCCTTTTAAAAAAAATTTACTTTTGACACTCACTCCTTTCATTACTTTTGCATCAAGTAATTTCTCAGTGCAAGTTTATCTCTATACAAGTTTATGACTTTTCAGCATTCGATAACATTTATGGCGTAAATAAATTAGTCGAAATCAGTTTAAAAATCTTCCATTATACTTTTCTAACATATCAAAATTGAGATTAACTTATTCGAAATACAGGTTTCCAAGAATTTTTATGGATGAAATAAATATATGTTTATAATTGAAAATTGGGAATTATTGAAACGTCACCTTGTTTTACTTTTGAAATCAAAAAAGTTGGAGGTAATAAATAACTTGCTCTTCTCTTCCTTTCTTCTCCATCCTCTAGTACTTGACTTGTAATCTTCTCATGGCCTCTGGTGTTACAACTCATCTCTTACCTATGGTGACTGTTCACAGTCAATTTACCTCCGCAGTAATGGCTTAGTAGTAAGGGCCTCTTCGGAGCATGTTTCTTATCTATAAAGGAAAATTGTTTTCTTGCAATCCATTTTTTTAAAATGGTATTGCATGTTTTTATTTTTGGCCAGTAAAGGCAACTTTAGAGGCTCTCCATATTCCTCACCAGCTTTTAGTATTATTATACTGTATCCTAAGACAAATTGCCTCTCTCTGGAAAGTTTATCATCTTATGTAATCTTGAATCAAGACAGTTTGTCATCTCATGTTAATGCTCGTTTAATGATAATCTTTATTTGATATTTATTGCTATAAGCTTGTCTTTCAATTTTACTTTACTGTAATTCAATGCAAATAACCAAAATTTGAACTTTTCAACTATGTTTCATCTCAATTATAAATTTTTTCAACTATTCAGACTTAATATTAAAGTTGAAATCAACGGAAATTTAATCATAAAAAGTATAAACTTAGTCGAAGACAATACAATATTAGTCGAAGTGAGCATAAATTTTAAACTGACTTGGTTTATGATTAATTTCGAATTAGTTGTAGTCAGTAGAAAAGTAGTCAAAGGCAGCAGAAAAATTAGTTCAAGCTAATTCAAAGTTTGACTAATTCATTTTTTACAGGTTTCAGGTGAATATTAACTACAAGGAGCGACAATTAAAGGATTTGGAGGTTAAAAATGACCCCTCTTCTTCCTTATGTACTTCATCGTTTCAGTCTCTTTCTTATCTTCTTGAAGTCTTCTTTCTGCCCATGGCATATGACATGATAAATCATCATCATCTCTTTAGCAATGCACTTGTTCACAGTCAATTTATCTCCTGGAATAATGACTACCATGATGAAGCAGCTGACAGTTTTTTATTTTGTTCTTCAGCAATGATAAAATCCTTCACGTAGAGGGTTTGAAGGTAAACCATGCGATTTATAAGTGTGTGTCATCCATAGTCAAATAAAGGACATGTTGCTCCTAAAAGCCTGCCAACATCTTTGGTTGGAAAAATTCATGGATAGCGATAGTAAAATATAGCATGAAATCTGCCTGACTGTTTGCTTTTGCCACATGAAGTTTGCGTGGTTGTTAATGTCTGCATATAAGAAGCGACATCTTCAATATGTATTGTAGTTTAGGAAATTTTTGTCATCTCATGTAACATGTGTTTTTGTACTGTATTATGCTTTATAATAATAATAAAATGTTCTTTTATACGCAATCATCTTTTCTTTTGTTTTTATTCAATTTATACAATTACACATGTTTACATACATTTCAAATATTTTTGATTAATTTCGATTATTTTCTATTATGTTTTGATGGAAAGCAAGTCGAAATTATTTGAAAATATAGTTAATTTATTTCTACTAACATGTATGATAATATTATATTATCCAACACTTAATGGCCATGTTATCTGAACCGGTTAATATTGAAACCATCAAATTTTGAGACTTTGATGCTTGAAAAGCGATGAACTGTAACTAATACAAGCAGCAAATTCCAATGAGGTTTGGAGGTTATTAATGTGACTCATTCTTTCCATTGTACTCCAATCCTTCTATCCTCATTAAAGTTAAATGTAATTGAAGTAAGAAGTTGTAATTAATGCAAGCTCAACGGTTTCCAATGGGGTTTGGAAATTATAAATGTGACTTCTTTTTTCCTTTATTCTTCAACCTTTCAATTCTCATTAAAGTTAAACATAGTTGAAGTAAGAAGTGTTTTTTCTGCCCATAGCCTCTGACGTTATAAAACATTTTCATTTCTTCCCCATGACGACTGTTCACGGTCATTTTATCTCTATGTGTGCATGATCACAGTCAATTTATCTCTGCGTATTGGTCACACTGTAATAACGAAGGATCTTGCAAGAAATGAGTCTTTTTCTTTCTCTGGTTTTTCTTTACTTATCCATGAGATAATTGTTGATCATGATAGTGGATAAAATAACCCACCTTTTTTTTTTTAAATTCTTAAATGTATGAAGTTATGGCTTCCTCAGAGAAGTTATCATCTTCAGAGAAGCCATCTTCTACCTTAGAGAAGTCATTTTCTTTATTGGAGAAGCTGTCATGCATGTATTTTGAGGATAGTTTGTCATCTCATGTAATCTATGTATATGTATTATATATTATTTTATAATAATAAACGCATTATCCATGATTCATTTTAATTTTGACTATTTTTTAATTTATTTTATCTTTTTTCGACTAATCTGATATAATATATAATTTGAAGGCAACAAAAAAATTAATCAAATATTGTAGAAAAATAGACGAAGTTAACATAAAATTATTCGAAGTTAATAAAATTATAAAAAACAAATCTAATATAATATATAATAATTAAATTACTTGTTATGTAGTTTTATAATTAATTAATAATAACATTCAATAAATTATTATTTAATAAAATTCATAATTGAAAAAATAATTTAAATTAAAATTAAATGGAAAATCCAATACCCACAGGATCTTTAAAATAAGAATATTGTTGTTATTTGAATATGCATTAAAATAATAAGTCTATTAATAATAACATTCAATAAATTATTATTTAATAAAATTCATAATTGAAAAAATAATTTAAATTTAAATTAAATGGAAAATTCAATACCCACAAGATCTTTAAAATAAGAATATTGTTGTTATTTGAATATGCATTAAAATAATAAGTCTATTAAATTAAATCCAATTTTTATATTAACCGCCCATTATATAAATTCATTATCATTAACTTTATGAGTCACACAATTACCTTTTTAACTTATTTATTAAGTAAAAAGTTACCTACAAAGGCAGGTCATTTTAAATTATACTGATGCAATAATTGCACAGAAATAGTTTAAAAAGAATAGAACCGAGTCCAAAAAAAATAAAAAATCAAATGCCCTCTTATTTGCCAATTTTTATGCAATTTCTCTTAACCAAACAAATTCCTAATCGACTTTTCATTGTCAGGTCCAATTAGCTTCTCGGGTTGGTTTGTTAGTTTCCAAATTCAAAGCCCAATTCTCTCTTCTCCTGCAAAACCTTAGATCTTACGGAGCCCTCGGAGATTCCGTCGTTTTCTTCTCGCAGCTGGTAAAAAACCCTAACCCTTACTCTATGTTCTATTTTCGTCTCCCTTCTCGATTCGAAGTTCAATTTCAAATGAATCTCTGTTCGTTGGTTTAAGAGTTTTATTTGATCTGGACATCTAGGCTTTTGTTTTTGTTTTTGTTTTAACCAATTTCTTGTTGTAATTGCTTGCTTGTTTGGTTGACCAGACCGGAGTGCTGGTTTTCGTCGATCTGGGCTTCTTTTTCCTTCCTTATTCTTATTTTGGTGAATTCTTAAAGCCCAAACGTTGATTGAATTTGAATCAAAGATCCGTTGACCCGTTTTAGCCCGACTCAACAAGTGGAATACCAATTTTGTCCTTGTCCCTGACCCTGACCCCGACCCTGACCCATCTATCTGGGTCTTTGAACAACCGGTTCATCTCATAACCCCTTACAGGGCCCATATTATTTAATTGTTTAAAGCGTGGTTGAGTATGGGTTTGGTGGGCCATCATACTAAGCCCAGCATTCTTATGATTTGTTGTATTCTGCGTCAAGTTGTGTCTTTGGATTATTCATTTGCGATCGTTTGCTGATGGTATCTACATTCTACCGTTCGTTTGGCTCACGTGCAAAACCAGGAGCCTTCTAGTTTAATTGGACTTGTGGGGTAGGCTTGAACTCTTGCTTCTTTAGCGTAATACATTTGATCTAGTGGATTGGTTAAATGTTGATGGGCGGTTTCTTTATACTAATGCCATTATGTTTATCAGAAGCCAGTGTAACGGTTATACTGTTTTTCAGACTTGAAAAATATTTCTGCCTGCTGTTTAGCTTTCAAATGATGTACAGAATTTAGAAAAAATATATGCTGAAATTTTTCTTCGCAGACGTGCTATAATAAAAGTTTTTCTATAGGTTTCTAAATCTTAATTCATAATGGATTTTTTAAGTGAATTCAAAGGGTGCCATAAGAATTTTGCATTGTGTAATTTATGATGGGGAAACATCTTGAAGTATGTTTCGGTTGTAAGGGAATGAAATGAAATTGAGTTAGGATTCAGGTCTGGATCTTTGCCCCAACAAGACAATTGGGGGGTTTTATTTAATGTGCAATTATGGTTTCACACATATTTTCTGCCTAGTTTGGCTTCCAGCTGCTTGTCGAATTGCTTGCAGATCATTGGGAAATGGTTATAAATACCAAGTTGCTGTTGTAGTTGACCTTCTTCTTCTTTGTCTTTTTGTTTCTGTTGGTTGACTCTCTCTTTTATTGCTTTTACCAATTGGTTAGTTTTTGGCTCGTTGATCGATGATAGATTGCACTTGATTGTTTCAGTTTTGAAGTTTTTATTAGTCCAAACACGTATATAAAACTTAGAATTCAATGCTTAGCACTTTCACATAGTTCCATAATTGGCACATTTTTTCTCCTGTCAGATTTTTATGTTATGCGTGGATGATGTGAGGTTTTAAGTCTTCAACTAGTCTCAAAAGCCTAATGTTATTTCATATGTCAGAGTTCATACTGATTAAGAATTTGTCAATGACCGTAAAATTTATTCACATTTATTATTTTTACCATCATCTTTTTTGTTCATGTTATGTTGACCGTTATTTTTACCACCACTGCTCTCGGCAGCGATGAGTCTGTCTCCGTTCAAGCAGGACATCGATGAGCTTATAAATGATTTTATTAAGGTAAGTATTGCTTTGCTTTGCCTCTTTTAATTCTTTTTCCAGTAATTTGAAATTGAACTAACAATTGTGGAGTTTTTGGTAATTGCAGGATGAATCAACAAGTTTGGGTGATTTGAAGAAATTGTGGATCTCTAAGAAGTTTTCTTTTATATTTGATGCTATTCCTTCTCAAAATTTAGCATTTTTTATGCAATCATTGTATGCTTACACAATTGGTAATCTCTGATTTTCTTGTTTTGATTTTAATTTCATTATATTTTAGGGAATTATTGTTCGTGGGTTTGTGGCAATTGTGATTTTGATGAACACACAAGTTCTGTGACTTTTTTATTTTTTGCATGCTTGGATAACATTTATTTGTCAATTAACAAGAGTGAGTGAAACAATAATCTTCATAAATCTATTTGGTGCATTTTTTTAAATTTATTTTTTTAATGTTGGTTGTTGGATGTTACCAATCTACATTATCTTTATTTTTCGTTTATGCGCTGCAACCTGATTTGCAATGATGTTCAGGTTACATGATCAGCACTGCTTCTTTGTCAGAAAGACTATGTGGGCTATATTGCCTTTACTGCCTATATGAGACTCAACCGTTCAAGCCTCCTTTTAAAATCTATCTCTCTATTGGTATGTTTTCAGTTACTTCATGAAGCTTATCAATTGAATTGTATTTCTCATTTTAAGAGATCTGCAACTCATTTTTAAGTTTATTAGTTGTTTAAGCCAAATGATTTAAGGGATGATTGTAGCAGCATGGTTTGCTAAAAGTTCCTTTTTTTTTCCTTTTTTCCTTGTTCATCTCATCTTACTTCCACATCTAATTTGACAGGGGAACTAAATAAACTTAAGAAACTTGTTGTTGATGCAAAAGAGCAGGGTATAAAACTGGTGCCCACTTTGGTCAATAGAATGCTGGAGAAGAACATGTTTCTCTTTGGGCTTGTAGACTTAAATGTAGGTTCTGTTACTCAGACAGTGAACCAACTAACAGAGTTGCAGAATGCCCGAGTGCAACTTGCTTATAAGAAGTATGATATATGATTTTAATTTGTACTGTAGCTTGCTCATAGTAATCATGATTTCAAGTATATCTGCATCTTCTTATTGTTCTACTCCTTTCTTTCTGACAGGTTATTTGCTGATACTCGCATTGAACAGTTCCTCCACTTAGACATGGTAAGTTACGTATGTCCTCATGGTGTCAATAAATAAAACATGAATTCTACGGCTCTCCTATAGTAAACACTTAAATGAACAATCCAACTACATGAACTTCTATTTGGAATAATGTGTTAAGATATATGTAATCAAGAGTCAACTTGACATAGATTCCTCGAGTTTAATACAGGATGTTGTCTTGCATTATATATTCCAATTGTCAATTAAATTTTAACATTCCCTTATCTACTTATTGGTGTGCACATTTATTTTTTCTTTTTGAGATACTTCCAGACACTAAATCTCAGTTGCTTATGGTTCAACTTGCAAAACAATCAATCCAGTCAACATCTCTATGATTTAGTTACGAACCGGTTGGGTAAAAAAATACTGGTAACCAAATACATACAGCAAACAGCAAGATCAGAGAGGTTTTTGGTCAGGTTCCAATAGATCAATAATAATACCATGCATATTTTCAAGTGTTCTTCTTTTCCATTTATTCAGCCTGTTGATATAATGATTTTGTATTATTCCCTGTGAATACCATGATTTTCTTCTTGTTGTTTAAGTTTGAACAAGTCTGTGTAGTGAACTGTATCTCATTTCCTTTATTATTCTCGCATATACCAGGAAACGGAATTTGATTTCAATATACTCAAGAAAATGTCAACAGAATATTCAGAAGCCAAAAAGCAAGCCATCCAAGGTATATTTGTCGTTTTTCTTCAAACAACCACCCACCCACCCACAACACCACTATTATAGCTGTTATATGATTGTCGTATATGTTCCTGAATAACCATTCTTACTGTTGCCTAGAAAAGCTACTTATTATTGCACATTTCTAAATTTATGTACACTTAGAAATGCTCATGTAAGCTTTCAGATAGATAATTTTTCTATTCAACTCTTATCAGTGAAATTGTAAATTTGTCCCACCCTTGGTGGTTGTGACATTTTTCTCCGATATTACTTGGCCAAATGCTCTGGGAGACTGATGCTTGAAATTATACCTGAACTTATTCAATGTATTTCTGTTCTATGAATGTAATTGACTAAATTTTTTGAAAAGTTAAAATTATCCTTTCACACAACTTAAGCATTTTTTCAAATTATGTGTCATTCATCAATTGTGTGTTTATGAGTTGTTGTTCAGTCTTTTTTTTCCCCCCTGAAACCTATTGCTTTGACTTTTCCTGCCTTTTCAAATACCAAATATTTTCCCTTATTTTTTTTTTATTAGGCAAAATTTCTTTTGCCACAAACTACAAATTGTTTACTTTTCATGGATTAGCCTCCACTTTATTTCTTTTTATAACTTTCTCAAATATGTAATCAATTATTTGTTTTTCCATTTCTCCTTGATTTGTTTTGAAAGAGGCCAGCAAGGTGGTAGATGTTCAAAACATACATCACATATCAGATGATAAGGAATTGATTGGAGATGTAATGGAGAACATCACACGGAACTGGGATGCCCAAAGAGAAGTCTTTTATCAGCAAACAGGATTGAACTGGCATCCCACTGGAGAACAAGAACAACAACATCAAAAGCAAGATGAGTATGATGATTATGATGATGATAACGATGAATTTGGGCGTCAACTGGAGCTGCAACTGGTAGAAGAAGAACCACAACAAGAGAAGGAAGAGGATGAAGAATTCAGTTATCAACTGGATTTGCAATCCTTGAGGGGCGAGGAACAGCAGCAAGATGATCAGGAATTTGGTCAAGAAAACAAGGGTAACTAGGTCCATCATCGTTGCAGATGTGGATTTTTGCTGTGTTTTGCTGTTAGCAGTGCTGCAGTTACTTATCAAGACCGACCGACCTTTTTGATTTGGAAATTTATGATAGAATTCTAATAGGTGTTGGATGTAATCAAGTTATGGAAGGAAGCTAATCCCTTTTTTGATAGGTATATCATGATTTTGTATCACCCATTTGTAACTATTAACAAAGATGTTTGGAATGAAGAATGCAATAGTTTCACAAATTTTAAAATTCAAATTTTGTCAATTTCATGTTGGGAAATGTATATAACTAATAGAATTCAATTCTTTCAGAGTTAAGAGGAAAGAAAAAACGAAATACCAAAATAGAAAGATTTTGTAAGAATTAAAAAAAAAAAAAAAAAAAAAAAAAAAGTTTATTATTAAAACCTAAAATGTTTTGAATGAGAAAATAATTATATTTTTGTTACTTTTCAAATACAATAGAATTTAAAATTTATTCCAAACATATGAATTTTGTATTAATTAAATTGAATTCTATTACACGAAGATGAAACATTCTCAAAATTAATAAGCTTTTTAAACATGAAATGGTATCCTTGACTCGAGTAGAATTTTTTTTTTTTTTTTTTTTATATGATCAAGTAGTATTCAAATTCATCGGGCTTAATTAATCTAGATTCGATTCGAGAATGACCTATAAAAATATAAATTTATCCTAATATCTATTTACTTTATTTACAAGAATCACATTTAAAATTTTATTTAAGATAAATGTATTGGTTAAGTAAACGTTTATAGTATTGTATTTAATCTTTTTCTTTCATTATGTAAATCAGAGTTTTGATGCATTTGCTTTCCTTTTATAGATAGAAAGATTTGCCAGTTTTTTTTTTAGCTTTTAGAATCCTGTCACTTTTCCTTCCTCTGCCAAGAAAGAAGATGCTTTCCTACTCTATCCCCCACAGTCCACATTGTGTTTTGATGATTGAATTATTATTGAATTTAATTCCACTAACATTCAAAATTTGGCATTCTGACCCTAGAATGATTATCGAGAATATTTGAAGTGGTTTTAGCTTTTTCTACCGTGTTCTTCTTTATATTTGATCTTGCAAAGAGTCACGAAAATGCATTTTAAAATAGACATGGTCATTATTCACAATTTAAATAAAAATATAGTAAATTATACTTATAACAAGTCGATTAAAGAGACTTTATTAGATTTTTCCCCACCAATAATACATAACATCATTACAGGAACTCCTAAACCAAAAAGAGAAGAAAATCAGAAAAGCGAAAACTAGTAAATTCCTTCCATGATAATCTCCAACTTCCTACTACATCTCCCTGCATACAGCCCTTTATCTATTCTACCCTAATAAAAATTCATCTACAACTCAACCTCAACAGCATGAAGTTTACCTTCCTCAGACAAGCTATCTAAGCTAAAAGTAACCAATCTTGTAGATGAATCATACACAAAATCAACCACATTAGAGTTCACAATGCACCTTCTTGGTTTAGCAGATGAATAAGCACCGAACTTGCCACACCCTTTAACTTCCATATAAACTCTGCAATTCTCCAATCTCTCATCACTCACACCACTGTCTTCACCCTTATATTCCTTATCAAGTTCTGAAAGTTTAGAACCTTGTTTCGCTTCATATTTAAGTCCCTCAATCGCTCCACCAGCATTGTACATGGCGATGAGTCCAAAAGGTGCGAAGCTGAACCCAGGTGCTAAAACCTTGATGGGTGTGACAGTGAAGATGTCATGCTCAAGGACTTTGAGTGACACTGGCAAAGATGCATTGTAAGGGAGAGCAGTGAGTTCACCAGTCCGGTGGCAATAGACAACACAGTCACCGTTCCAATCAGAATCTGTGGCTGCTTCAGCAATGAGATGGACATCACGACCCTTAATGGCTCCTGTTAATGCCTCAGATTTAGTTTCATGAAATGTATTCTTTCTTTCAACAATGTTCCAGGCTGCTCCTTGGCAATTGTAGACTCCTAAAACTCCCGTGTATTTATTCATGTTCCATATCTTCAATAAGCTGCAAATTAATCAAATAGAAATTTAGTCAAGGAAAAGCATTGATTTTAATTTAAATCCCCATTAAAAAGGAAGAGGTATATGTATCTTACCTAGTCCCATCACGAGAAGGGTCAGCGAACAAACAATCACGAGTAGGCCGGCCAGGCAATCGAGCTCGAAGAATAGACCCATCAGGCAGAACCAGCTTCTTCAGTACATTAAAATCATGCTTCCCAGGCTCATCACTAGTCATAAAAAAAATAATAAAATAATATTCATAACATTTAGCCACGTAAAGAAAACAACGCAGCATATTAGGTATATTGGAAAATCCTAAAGCTAATAATTTTCTTGATGCACTGAATTATTAGTAATAGATAAAAAAAGTGAATTGGTAAAATATTAATTTTTTTTCTGCACTCAACTACTGAACTACTAGTCTAATAACAACAACAGAACAAAAAAAGTGAATTTATAAACTGTTAATTAATTACCTAACATAGACAGGACCGCCACTGATAGCTCTAGCAGAGGCATGATATTCAGCAGCTGGATGGAGAGAGTGAAACATATCCCAATCAGGCTGCATAAATTCTCCTAGAAAAACACTGTTATAAGAAACTGCAGCAATATGAATAGTATGCGAAACTGGATCTCTTGGGAAAAAATCATCTGATGCTCTCACTACTGCCGTTTGTTTCGCACTGTTCCATACACCCACATTACATGAGATAAAACCCCAAAAAAATTAAAAATAAAAATAAATTATAAACAGGAACTCACCAGTACAATGCATCTGTATTATGGCTCATGCAAGCAATGCATCCATTATCAGGAAAATTCCTAGCCACAGATGCATCAAGAGCTTGATGATATTGTCTAGTCAACTCTACTCTACCTCCTAATCCACCACCAAGTGTTTCCAATATACACTGCACGTCCACCTTAACTCCATCTACACCCGCAGACGCTAGATAACTATGCAACTCATTATAAAATTTATATACACTCTTTGGATTCATTAATCCCAATCCCTGTACCGCCATTATATCCGTTTTCCATGTTGGATCATTCTCCACTACCGTCTTTGACACCACCGGAAACTTAATCAACGACTCATATTGCTCCATCTCCTTAACTCCGGGTCGGACCCCACCCCAATAACCAGTAATTGCATGCCATACATATATGTATTTCAATCCGTATTTCTCTTTCGCTATATTAACTATGTTCTTAATCCCCACCGTTGGATCTTCATTGTTTTGGAATTTTGAATTTTCTTTGATTCCAGTTAACCTAAGCAACTGCTGCTGATCGTTTGTTCCTTCCGGTGAATCACCACCGACTAATTGCCACCCATCATCAATGATCACGAATTTTGGAGGGGTCGCACCAGCGGCTAAGCTCTTTAGCCCTGATTCGACTCCTCCTTGAGTTACTTCATGGTAAAACGCATCCCAGGTGCACCAGCCAAAATAGTCTATGAATCCAGGCAATTTTTTCTCGTGCCGTTGTCGGAACGTTTTTAAATGTGATTTAACGGCTCTTACAGCTTCACTAATCGTACCAAAAGGATCTGTACCGGCGTGAATGAACAAAGAGTGAGTAAACGAGGACGTTTTAGTCTCTACATCACCGCTTTCCAAACAGAGCTCGAGCTCATCGTTAATGTTTCCCTGTAAACAAGCTCTAAAAGATCCTTCAATCAACGGAAGAAAAACTGTGTAAATGATCTGATTCTCTTCGTTTCCATCGTCTGGTTCGAGATGGGACCCATCCTTTGTCTCTACTAGTAAAAATTGTGTTTCTAGAGGAATATCTCTGCCGTGATCTCCCATTTTCTGGGCCATCCAGTAGAGCTTGAACCGGAAACAAGCCATGAACCGGACATCACGTAAAGTTCCCAAAGGCACCACATGCCGGCTTTTATCTTCCTCAAAAACCGCTCCTACAAATACACCCTCCACTGGACCGGAGGAAGAACCGGAAGTTGTGATCACATTGTCCGGTACTCCGCTTACGATAGTGCGATCTTTAACAATTAGTTTCCGGTCCGAGATCCGAACCACCGGTTTGATCGTCATTGTGTATGATTGATTTTCTTCCTCCTTGGACTCCTCTTCCTTTCCAAGAGGTGTTATTAGGTTATTTTCCTGCAATTAAAAATACAAAAATTTAAAAAAAAAAAAAGGCAAAAAAAAAAATTAAATTAAAGAGGTGTTATTAGGTTATTTCCCTGCAATTAAAAATACAAAAATTTTGTAACCAAAAAAAAAAGACAAAAAAATTAAATAATACAAAATGTGAATTACTAATACTAAATTAATTACCTTAAATGCGGATAAAGAAAATGGTTTTCTCGAAGAATATCTGTAAACTCCCAACACGTAAACAAGAAGAAAAAAACAAAGAAAAATCAGCAACTTGATAAATTTTCTCGGAAACCAAACAAAAGACAGAAAAATACCAGAAAGAGAAAGGTTGTTTGTTGAAAGCAATAAACAATTGGATTGAAGGTAAAAGAGATAAATTGGTGGTATTTATAGGGAGAGATTGGGGAATAATTCTATAGCACAAATTTGACATCATTATCGTTTCTGTATCACTGGAACTTGTTTTCTTCTCACTTCTCAGTCTTGGCCTCTCTCACTGTTTTCTCACACAATTTATCGAACGGCAGATTGGATAGCCACGTCAGATCCACGCTAAACCAATCTATAGAGAGAATGAGGAGATAATTGCACATCAAGGTTCACGGTTATTATATGAAATTATGATCTTAATCTTGACACGTATATCATGTGTATTCAACGCTTTCGAATTTGGATTATGTAAACGTGTTCATTACGGTTTTGCGAATATTGTTTGCTCGTTTTAGTAATTATTTTTATTATTATTATTTGTGCTGATCTGTGTCCACATACTCAGTATTTGACGTTTCCTTCTTTAAAAATTACACGGGAACAAATCGTTAGGATCATCCCACGTGTCGAAGGATGGTCTTAGGTCATCTGACGGTTCCCATTTTATTTTCCCCTTTGTGTTGGCGACCAACCCCAATAATTTCCAAGTCAATTTTAAGATTGAGAGCCACTTTGGATGGGTAATTGGAAATCAATTACCAATGATTGAAATAAATATTTCATACTTCAATTATTGCTGATATAAAATTATAATTAAAAAATGAAAAATTAAAATTTCAAATTATTTAATATTTAATTAATTGTAAGTTATTATCAGCTTATTGTCTATAACTAGCCGTCAGCATTTAATCTTAATCACTAGGTTAATTATTATTTTATTGCTAATTCGATTGATTTAACTATGTTAATGATAAATTTAATTTTTTTAATGAAAAAATTTTAATTTTGGAATTAGGAGAATATATATTTTTAAGATTTCTTATAAAATAGTATTATAAATAGATTTTTATTTTGTTTATTTATGAATAGGTCAAGTTTATTTGCATATCCAACAAAATGCAATGATTTAAAAATATATAATTTCTTATGTTAATTTATATATTTTAAATTAAATTAGAGAGGAATTATATATGATATTTCATATATCGTATTAGATTGACTTTTAAAAAATAATTATAAATAAATTTTACACAATAAATTTAATATAATTTTTACTCTCTTCGTTTTTAAAATAAGTGTCGTTTAAAATTTTTAAATAGATATTAAAAAATATAATAAATCACTTTAATAATAGAATAAAAAATTTTGATTTTCTAAAAAAAATATTTATTTAGAAATAATTTTTTTTAAATAATATTTATTTATATAGAGTGAATATATTTTATTTTTATATGACGAAAATATATTTTGTTTATCCATGTTATTACATAAAATCGTGTATACATATAATGTATTAATAATGATTGTTGCTTATAAGAATTGGTATTTGACAAATAAGCTAATAAATATAATATAAAATAATGGCCACTCTTGAAATTGGATGAACAAGTGGCAAAAATATATCGTTTGCGTTAAAGAAAGTAGTTAGAGAAGAGAGTACAAATAATGGCAGCATTATGTGAGATGCTGATTTTTTTAATCTGAAAAGCATAATAATGTCACACGCAACAATTATTCATCTTAATAATTAGGATGTTTTTCAAAATAATTGATTATAAAGTATAACAGTGCAAGTTATTGAATGTCTTTTCATTTAAATTTAATCACATTAAGGATTTGAGGTTGATAATATCATTTTGTATTACTGTGAATACTTAGGGGAAAAGAAACAAGAAATGAATAATCAACTTTTTAAGATATTTTTTAACAATATTTTCCAAATAATTGATGGGTTTGCAACAAATAATATTATCAATTGATTATAATTAGAACATTATAAAATGCACAATTACGTGTATTTCTTGCAATGTAGATCTTTAATTATGATAATTTCTTATAGTTTGAATTTGAATTTGATAAGTAAGATTAATCATTTGAATAAACAAGCTTTTCAATATATACATTCAGCAATAATAGAAAATTATTAGTTACTTTATCTGTTGAAATATTATATACAATACATATATTATAGGTGGTAAACAAGGTGCAACCAGAAAATTGTATTGAGGGGGCCAAAGTTAATATAATAGCAAATGTGATGATCAAATGAAAAAAAAAAAATTATGAGCTAATTAAAAAATTTACACACACATATATGTATATTTTAAAGATTTTAGAGTCAAAATTAGTATAATAGCAAATGTGTCACGACCCAACCCCAATTGGGCACGTGACCGGCACTAGGGAACGGGAAAGTATAAAGCTTCCGGAACCCGTAGTAAGCCTGACTTACCACTGAACAATAAAACCTGACATTAAAAATAACAATGCGGAGCTCTAAAGATTTAATACAGTGAACATAAAATAATGACATAGTAAATTAAATAATTTTACTGCCTGAGAATTAAGAGGCAGGAATACTCAACTTAAAAATTTAAATTTCCTTAAGCTCGACCCAGAACCTGGAAAAATATTTGAACAGGGGTGAGCGTTCGACTCAATGAGCTGATATAAATTAATTTAACATGCAAATCATTTATTTAATCTACATAAAATGTCACATTACACATAATCATCCATAAACATACATAACATACATGATGGAAAATGTCCGTGGAATCCAA
>CANXYC010442866.1:0-12193 GCA_948193065.1 Aleurites moluccanus | reverse complement strand
ATTAATTACCATTAATAGCTTCAAAATGCTTGTAATAAATTCTATATACCCATAATTAACTATTCTAACTACTAGACTTTATTAATCTAAAAGAAAATGACATTTGAAGAAAATTTACCTTATTTCTCCAAAACTGAATTTCTTGAGAAAATCTGCTTGAATCTGACGATTGATGCCTTCAAATATGATAATCTAGATATTTAATGCATTAATTTTGAGTATTAATGCATTAGAAAATAAATGGAATAAATCTGAGAAGAACTGAAGAAGAACGAAGAGAAGAAGAAAGAAAATCATGAAGAAAATCGCAACTGGGCACTGATTAAATAGGCTACTGCCCCAAAATTTCGCTCGCCAACCCGCCTCGGCATTGCCACCTCGCATAAGCCAGCTCGTAATTCCCATTTCGCCAATCTGCTTCAGCAATGCCACTTCACATAAGCCACTTTGCTAATCCCACTTCGCATATCAAATTCGCATATGCCACCTCGCCAAACTCTCCTTACGAACTCCTTTTCGCATATGCCGACTCGGCAATGCCTCTTCGCCAACTCGCTTCGCCTATCTCCCTCTTCGTATATGCCACCTCAGCAATGCCTCTTCGCCAAACTCGCCTCGCCTATCTCCCTCTTCGCATATGCCACCTCGGCAATGCCTCTTCGCATAATGCCATCTCACCTATTCCTCTTCGCCTAACTCCACTTCGCATATGCCTCTTCGCCAAATTCCTCTTCACCTAACTTCACTTCGCATATGCCACCTCGCATATACCTCTTCGCCAAATTCCTCTTCACCTAACTTCACTTCGCATATGCCTCTTCGCCAATTGTCACCTCGGCAATCTCACTTCGCCACTTCGCTTGCTCGCATTTCCGGCTCGCAAATGCCATCTCGCATTTTGCCGGCTCGCAAATACCAGATCCTGAAGAGCTGAAACCCTTCCTCGACAACTTATATTTAATGCGCTCGCAAATGAGCTACAAATATCTAAACTTCCTGATTCTTTTTTTCACTTAAAATAGACATTCAGGGGTTCAACATATCCAAAATTCAAATCACAAAGATAACTACACAGACCATGGTGATTCTCTAAAACTCACCCTGACTTACTGCCCAAAATCCATCCGAACAATCCTGAAAAATTCCACTCTCCATCAAGTTATACTTATCCAAATCTCCTGAAATTTTACAGACAACAACACAACATATAAAGAAACATTTCTTATGTTTACACTTTTGACTCAAACAGCCTCAATGATTCCTAAAAAAATTAAATATTCACAGATTTTCTGCAGAGAAAAATAAACCAGATAGGTCCTGCTCAAGGAGGCATAACTCCTCACACACACAGAATTTTACAGAACCATTTTGCAAAATTAAAGATGAGATGTAAATCCACAACTTTTATGTTTTACACTTTATCAAATTATTTCTTTAAGATTATGCAATACACTTTATCAAATTATTTCTTTAAGATTATGCAATCGGCCTCATAAAAATACCCTGCAACCAGAGATTTCTGGATTTCCTTAAACATTCATATCTTCCATTAATTAAATTCAACAAACATAAAATTAATTAAATAGCCCAAAAATGACAGATATTACATACTTGCTGCTATGCAATCAAGTGTTGAAGTGCACATGACTAGGTCTAGCTCATATGGAGCTTCAAACAATAAGCACAAACGAGACAAAGGCAAAGGTAAAGGTAAAAAAGATGAGGTTCTAGTAAATAAAAAGCCTAGGAAAAACCAATAAGAAAAGAATGAGCATCCTACGAAAGGAAACATTGGCGAAGGTTAAATATTTCAATTGTGGAATTATGGACCACTATTCATAGGACTATAATTCACTTCAGAAGGTACAATCAATTTGCTCATACTTGAGTGATATGTCCATTTCCAATTATATTTTTGGAATAGAAAATCATCCTTTATAGATTGCAAATTCGGGAGTAACAGGTCATATGATGAAGGATTGTGAAGCCTTTGTAAATTTTCATTGAATGCCCAATGAGGCATGATGGATTTTTTGTTTGAAACAATCCACGTGTTGAAGAAAAAGGGATTGGCACCTATAAATTAGTTTTAGATGGCAGGCAAATCTTACTCTTACATATTGTCTTTTATGCTCTGAAAAGTTAATGGATTTTGATTTCCATTTTTGGTTTTGTTTGGACTTGGTTTCTAATGGTATTTCCATAATAGTTCAAAACATTTATATTTAGGATAAGTTTTTTATGGTTTTGGTTATGTTAATGATTTTCTTGTTATAAATATTGCAAACCTTGCAATTTCACTATTATTTTTCCTTGATTATATTTTCACAAAATGATGAGAATTATGTTAATGTCTGGCATGGTAGACTTGGTCAAATTGGCCAACAACGAATAAGTCATTTAGCTAAGATGTGTCTTTTAGATAATTTCAATAAGGTGAAATTGTCTACATGTGAGCATTGCCAACACAGAAAAACAACAAGAAAAATCATTTGGAGAGGGAACTAGATCTACTGCTCCATTGTGATTAATCCATTCAGATATTTGTAGTCAAATGAATGTAAAGGCTAGGCATAACGCCTATTATTTCATCACCTTTATGAATTACTATACATATTATTGTAATGTGTATTTGATTGCACATAAATTTGAAGCTTTAAGTTGCTTTAAGAATATTCTTAACTTTGGTTGAAAATTAATTATACAAGAAAATCAAGATACTTAAAACCGATAGAGGTCATGAATATTTTTCTAATCAGTTTAGACAATTATATGATGACAAAAGAGATGCTCTAACTATTCCACGAACTCTGTGATAGAATAATGTTGCTGGAAGGAGAAATAAGACTCTCCTTGAAATGGTTAGGTCTATGATGGCTCAAATAAATATTCCTATTGGGGTAATCCATTATTAACAACCATATATGTACTTAACTATAGGCCCTCTATAATCAGTTACTTTCACTCCATATGAGTTATGGACAAGTCATCAAGTCAACTTAAACATCCTAAGATCTTAGGGATGTGTTGCCTATGTTTACAATACCTCTCACAGATATGGAAATTAGGCCCAAGAGGTAAAAAGAGTATCTTTTTTAGATATTCTAAACTATCAAAAGGATATGTTTTCATAGGCAAGCAAGATAGTGGAGCATAACTGAATTTGGATCATGAGATGTCATATTCTTAGAGAATAATTTTCCTAAGCAAGGGTATTTAAACCATGAGTTCTCCTTATTTGAGACCTTAGATCAAAATTCATGAAGACCACTTCATCTGAGTGGGAGGAATTCGGTGGATGGCATTAGCTCAATTCCACCAACTAGTCTGAATGAAAGTGATCCTGGTCCAAGTGGGAGCAAATATCCTAGTTTTAGTGGGAAATTGATGGATCCTAGTTTAAATGATAGTCCAATAGAACTTGATGAAAATGTTCTTCAAGATTTTGAGTTAAGATATAGCCATCGTGGAACCATTACTTGTCGTCAATTTGTGATTAAAGGTGCATATAATATTTTTTATGGTTGTATCACAAGATGTTGAAGAGCCAAAGAATGTAAAAGAGGCTCTCTCTTGACCTGCTAAGAATAAATGGATGAAATCAATGAAAGAGAAAATGGAGTCCATTTTTGGAATTTGGCAGATCTCCCATAAGGACGTAAAGTTATTTGAAAATAAGTGGATTCTCAAAATTAAGTGTAAAGCCATTGGCAGCATTGAGAGATATAAAGTTTGCCTCATTGCGAATGGATATACACAATAGGAAGGAATTGATTAAGAAGAGATTTTTTCTCCTATTATGCGATTTACCTTTATTAGGTTAATTCTGGCGATAGTGGCAAATCTTTACCTTGAATTATATCAAATTGATGTAAAGATTGCATTTTTCAATGGAGAATTGGATGAGGAAATCTATATGCATCAACCTGTAGGTTTCATCAAATAATGCCTGAAATATAAGGTTTGCTTATTGATGAGGTCAGTCTATGGTCTTAAGCAATCTTCAAGACAATGGTACATTCAATTTTATAATGTAATCATGTCGAATGATTTCAATATGATAGATAAGGATCATTGTGTTTATACTAAAAGGTCAAAAGATAAGTTTGTCATTATATGTTGATGACATATTAATTGCTAGAAATGACAAGGAGTATCTATATCATATCAAAGAATGGTTATCGTCAAATTTTGAAATGAAGGATATGGGTAAAGCTACATATATTATTGGAGTTAAGATTTCAAGATATCATACAAAAAGGTTATTGTCTCTTTCTCAAGAGACATTTATAATGAAAGTTATTCTACGATTCAGTATGCATGAATGCAAACCCATAGATACTTCTATAGCCAAAGATGAGGAATTAAGTCGAAGATTATGTCCTAATACTCTAGAAGAACAAAACCATATGAAAATATCCCTTATGCAAGTGTGGTTGGAAGTTTAATGTATGCAATGGTGTGATGAGACCTGATATTTTGCTTTACTATTAGGATGGTAACAAACATCAATCCAACCCAATGGAAAGCAATTTAAAGGATATTGAGGTATCTTAAGAGTACTACAGATAACTCATTGTGTTATCAAGGTGGAGATATGTGATTGAGAGGCTATACATATACTAATTAGGTTGGAGATGTGGATTAGAGACAATCCATATCTGGATTCGTTTTCTTGCTTAATTATGATGTCACATAGTGGAGTAGCAAGAAACAATCATGTATAGTTTTATCCACAATGGAAGCTTAATTTGTAGCATTTTCAGTTGCAATATAAAAGGTGTCTGGGTAAAGATATTTTTGGAAAATTTGGATATGGGTGTTGAAAATGAATCAGTTTTAATAAACTGTAACAGTCAAGCAGCTGTAGCTTACACTAAATATTTAAAATTCATTACAAGACCAAATGTATAGACACAAAATATAATTTTGTGAGAGATATGGTTACACACAAGGAAGTGAACCTTAAATACGTTCTAATATGAGATGGTTGTAAATCTTTATGATCGAACATATTCTTAGAGATGTATACTTTGGACATACAAAAACTCAAGAATTCTATACATGTTGATGTATTTATGTTATTTATTGTTTTTCTCAATAATGTTCACTTTATTATTTTTATTAATACTAAAACATGGTGTTTGTTTTGTGCTTACATGAATGTAGATATTTAACACATTTACTATTATTATAATATAAAAGCATGTTGGACAGAAAGAAGATTGACCTTCTCACATGGGTAATCGCATTTATTTGTCTATAAGATGAATAAAGATGAGATTATTTTAAGCGAATTAACTGAGAGATAATAAAGATAGCTCGTGTTTAAAACTTGATTGTCGTCTCATTTTAGAAAATGAGATTTGTATATCATGATAATGATATTGAAGTAGAAAATTATGTGTAATTATGCCTGTATTTATCTAAGTTGCCAGATGTGAGTTCTGAAATGAACTAAGTAGATGATAGAACTCAAGTTAGATATTAAGCGTGTCTAAACTATCATCTGTATAATGTTTTTTAACTAAAAAAATATATTTTTTTAATAGACATGAGCTCTTTGAAAAAGGAAAAAATACTATGACATGTGTTTCATAACACGTGTGAAATTTGACCAGAGGGACGACAAAAGTTAATGATCTCAACTTTTAAAAATGTGAGACCCTTGAGAATTATGATTCTCAAATTTACTACCTTTATGACTTTTGGCTAGTTCTTAAGATAAAATTCAGTGTTTACTATCTTAGGGTATTACTAGAAGATTATGAGTGATTTGATTCTATGGAACATCTCAAGAAAAGCATGTTGGATTATGATTGAGAGAACTAAGCAGAAAAGAAGATTGCTCAGTGGTCACTTTCAATTTTTGAGTTCATAGGTCGACCAATTATGTTTACGAGTGAACATAATTATGAATACAAATTGTTATGAGATCAAAGGAGAGACAAAAAAAAATGTGATAAGTAATCTGAGGTGGTGCATACTTTATCTACTCAAAATATTCTTGTCGAGATGCTATATATCCCTAACAGGTGTATAGCAAACAACTCTCATAATATGCCGGTTACACGGGTTATTTACCTAGTATAAAATGTCTAAAAGTATGCCATGGATGAGATATGTCTCGTCATGTGCGAGTGGGAGATATTGAAATTAATAGGTTGGGTTCGGGTACACCCATGACGGGTAAATGGACTCGGATCCATTAATAATCAATTATTATAAAAGATAATTAATCAAATATAAATAAAAGATATTATTTGATATGGTTGGTTAGAATTTAAAAGGAAAAGATAAAATCCCATAAGTGGGAAGTTATCAGATATCCTACCAAACTCTAAACAAAAGAGATTGAGAGAACGTGTTCTCAATAAGAAAAGAACAAAGAAAAAAGTTATCTATGGAAATTCTCCCTAGGATTCACATTGGTGAACAAAAGAGATATTGGAAACTCTTAAACTATAGAAAAAGAATATTTTCGTTTGTACTTAGATTCTAGACCGATGACACAAGTCAAGGGAACGGTTTACTGCACTTCAAGTGGTAGGTATTCTACCCATTTATGTATATTATATGTAATCTTACAAAAATAATTAAAAAATAATGGGAAACCTTTTTTAAGCTTATGAAATGCTTCCTAGAGTTTTCGAGAGTTTGGGTTCCGAAACATATCCAACATGAGAACGTCGACCTTGTAAAGATTTTTGTGCAGCCTAGAAAATGCTAATATTGTTAGAATTTACTTTAAAAACTTTATCGGTAGAATTAGGAGATCGCCAAAGGTTGCACTTCGACACAAGGATATATTGAATGAGGTAAAGGGAGCGCAGAAGCAACATGGATTTCTTAAAAGGCATGAGATAGATGGTGTGCATATAGGGCTTCTCCTGAGTTCAAGCAATTATCGGAGCAGTGCATCCAAAATAGAAGGACTGAGAAATGCAATCCTAGATCTGGTCCCTTCAAACACATTGGAGGGCATTATCCCACTTGACATATGACATATGCTTGGTAATTATTTTTTTCCCTTAATTCTTGTTATTTTTAGTGAAGAATAATTAAGATGATAATATTTTTCTATTTTTAACAGGCTCAGAAATTGGGACGCACTCTTCTATATGTTGAGGTATTTGTCCACGCACACACACACACACTAAGAAGAAAGATGGGCATAATTTTGTGAATACTAGATCTTAGAGCATTCATGCATGTAATTGGCTAATTTCAACCTCAATTTATTCATAAAATATATATTAAAATGTTTATTTTGTAATGTAAATGCATTCAACATGTTAATTTAATCAATTGTAGGAGGATATTACTAATCTCGAAGAACAGATGTCTCAGCCTCTCCAGAATCCAATGAGCCTCTCTAGGTGGACGAGATAGATTTATATCTATGGACTGTTCAACATGTTAATTTAATCAATTGCAGGAGGATACTACTAGTCTCAAAGAACAGATGTCTCAGCCTCTCCAGAATCCAATGAGCCTCTCTAGGTGGACAAGACAAATTTATATCTATGGACAATTGGGGCCCCATAGAGAAGAGAGTGTACAACAACTGTTCTTAGGCTCTGATGTACTATAGACATCCTGGTGCCAGCTCTTCTTCTGCACCACTGTTCCCCTTCAACAAAGGAGATTTTGTGGGAGGTCGATAGGCGAGTACAGTAAGGGTTGAGGCTGATAGAAAAACACTTGTTGCAAATGGAGCAATATATGCAGTTAATAGTAACATCCACTAAATACAAATTCCTCCTCCTGCTCCATAACAATCTACTACTACAACTCCTCCTTCTAATACAACAAAATAATTTATGTCTCGTTTGATTTAGCTGAGTTCTAACAAAATAATTTATGTCTCGTTTTTTGAAGTATTATAACAAAATAATTTATGTCTCGTTTGATTTAGCTATTTGTAATAAATGTTTACTGTTGCTAATAGATGTTAATCGGTAGCTGGTGGCTGATAGCTTATAACTAGTGGTTGTTACTAAATAGCTGATTGTTGCAGGTATTTGATAAAATTGTTATTAGTTGTTAGCTATTATCATGTTCAATGATCATTAAGAATAAATATTAATATTTATTTTTTATTTAATATTATCTTTAGAGGATAATTTATTTATTTTAATTAAAAAGCATGAGCTTTTTTAAAAATCTCTGATTTGAAATTTTTGCAAATAGTAATTGTTTGATTACCTAACAGTTAATAACTGTCAATAACCAAATGCTACAATACAACTGTTGAGAATAAAAAAATTAATACTTGCATTAAAATTTTTACCAAACATCCACTTAGTTTTTCTCTTTTCAGTTAAAAGTGGGCGAACATAAAAAAAAAATTAGGTATAATTGCAATGAATACAAAACTATTCAACATAAGTTGACAGTTTTTTTGAAAATCAGATAAATAAAATATTAGATAAATATCCATATCCAACCCAGCTATTATAATATATCATTACTGTCACATCCCTATTTCGAGATATGATGATTTTAGGGAAAAGGTTAGCTTAAGGTTATCGGTTCCTGTAGAAATCATCCTAACTTCTAAATTATATACACAATTTTTTTTTTTACGGAAATTTCGCCAAAGTTTCCTTTGTAACTATAATAATTCCAAGTTATGACTCATTCAATTTAATAATAAACACAACCTGCAAGGAAACCAATACTTCTAAAATTTCACCTTATACTCTCAACTTCCATTTTTCATATCACATTTTCATACTTCACTTAACAAACCATTATATATATGCAGTAATTTAATTAAAGTTTAAATATTTTTAACTAGCGTTAATTAAGTCATTAACACAGTATTTATACATGTTGTATGCTAATGACAAAATCATGGAGAAACTCTACAGTAACAAAATACAAATTCTTTACAGATGAGGCAATTACATAAATATTATCGGTTCCAAGCTTGGATGAAGGAGATGGGCTAAAACCACCACTATCTACTATAGACTTGAAAACATTGAACCACAAGAGGGTGAGAAATTAATCTCAGTGAGTAATACACATATTATCTTACTTGTGAGGCTAGGTGAAGGAATTACTTACAAGGAAGATAATGAAAGTATGAATATATATATAATAAACAATAACAATAGAGATTATTAATCGGTTAGAGATCCATAAAAATGAGGTTATTCAATATGTATGTTCGGTTATCATTATTTTCATATTGACATTAAGGATACATTATGTATCACTTTATCATAAAAATTGCATAATCATTATTGATAATTTAAGTAGAGACTACAATCCGGTAGCATACTATTTACTCATATTGTTGATCAAACCGCATGGCTATGACCTTAACCCTCTCCTAGCTAAAATCATTAAAACACTGTGCACAATATCATTAAAACTTCTGTCATTTCATTAATATCAAATATAGTGTTTAATCATTAGGTGTCAAAGAATAACTTAAGCGCTTTCAAGGTTTTCAATCAGTAAAATATTTGGTCAATCATGCAAATTCAATCAAAATGAATCATTTGGAATTTTAGAAGACATAAAAATAATCATGGATAATACAATTGATGCTTTCGGCCAACAATGGGAATTTCAAAGTAATTTCAATAACTTGGTTTGAATACAATGTTAAATAAAACAATATGTATATTACTCACCTCAATAGCCAAAACCCAAAAATCAAGTTTCATCCTCTATTCAACAAAGATAAAAGAAGTGATCGTGAGCCTCTTTGTTATCTCCTTTATATGCTACATATATAATTAAATATAATTTAGTATCAATTTGATAGGAACTTTCATTAACTAAAACTTTAATTATTCAATTTCCCTAAAATTTCCAAATCTTAGGATTAATTTCAGCCTTCACTATACTAGCAACCTTGGTTCTCTCAATCATATCTCTCTCTATACTTATCTAATTACTTCAATTCTTTTTTTTTTCAACTTAAACTAGACATCTCAGACTCTAACATATCTAAAATTCAGATTTTTCTAAATACTACACAATTTATGAAAGAATTTCTAATACAGTCCTTATCCTGCAATCTACCCTGCAATTCTTACGCAAGTAACCTTTACTTTTTCACTTATAACTCATTATGTAAATATTAAAATGTTGTTATATTTTTATAAAATTTTAGCTAAGATATAAAAAAAAAAACATTTTTCACAATTTGAGTTTTCCCTAATTCTATCCTTAAGGTTTTCAAAACCTCAAAATACAGTAAGGTTGCTTTGTCCAAATCCTAGCCTGAGCCAGTAACACTCAGTATTTCATATCTCTTTACAGAGTAAGAATTTGACAAAAATTCCTTAAAGATAAATAATCTACACATGATATCTACAACTTTTATGTTTTTTAAATTTATAAATTTTAATTTTAAGGGCATAATAATCCTGCCTCAAAATTCTTTCAAGACACAAAAATTTTAAAATTTTCAAGGATTTCTAAACTACTATTAAAACTCATTAAATCAAATTATAGAGCTAGTTAAAGATTTTATTTTTTAAAGCCTTTTGAAGAATTTCCTTTAACTATCTACAAATTTGATTAAGAAAATGAGCTTTGGAGATGGAGGTATGAAGATAGATGAAGATAGAAAATGGTTTGAGTGAGTGAGGTGAAGCAAAATTTTGGAGAATTTTTATAATGAAATTTTTGGCCAAGAGAATAAGATAGTGATAATTTTCTTTTTAATTATAATTATTTATAGACTATTATAACCAATTATGAATTTAGAAAAATAAAATTCAAGAAAAAAGAAAGAGAAAATGTATATAGCCTCATCTATGTCTACATTAATTTGAAAGAAATGAATTAAATTATTTTAGTAGAAGAGGCTTCACTTGACCGGCCACTTTGCACCATTTCATCATTATTATTTTTAATTATTTTAATTATTGGTCAAATTTTGACTCAATTTCTCACAATTTACAAAATTATCATTTTCTTCTTATTATTCTTCTATCTCTTTTACTTATTTACTTAAGTATATAGAGTTTATTAATTTCACTCAATTCTATTTTTAACTTATCCATTATTCATCAAATTTTAAATGTGTGAAAAAAAATTGAGCAAAAGATTGTTTTAGAATTTATTAAAAATCGAATACCGAAAAATGTTCAAATTTAGATTTTTCTTTTAAGTTTTTTAATTGACTGAACTAATTATTATTCTTTCTAATTTCACTTAATTCTCTAATTATTTTTTTTATATTACTAATCTATCCAATTTAGATTTATCATAATTAATTCTAAATAATATACTTTTTAAAATTTATGAAAAATTGATTATCAATGCTCGTTTTTTATAACTATTTTTAATCGTTTTAAATTTTTAATTAGGATTATTACAATTACATTAGAGAAAATAGAGATTGAAGCTTTAAATTTTTCAAATTAATTATTTTTTTTTCAAAAAATTTTGTTGGTTGGTCCAATTAAATTTTTAGTTTAGTTAAGATTATTTGATGAAGTTATTATTTTTGTAGGTTGATGGATAATTAATAATATAATTATCTCTCTCTCACTTCTTTCATCTATAAATGCATCCCCTTTTTATTTTGGGTTTTCAAAATTTGTCATCTTATCTATCAAACTCAACAGTTATTTAAAAAATTTTCACGATTTATTAATTTTTTTGACATCATTAGATTTCAACTTATATAAACTAATATATAATATATTTTAATTTTTTAATTTTTTAATATATAATAAATTTAATCAATATATTTTATTTATATATTAATATTTAAAATTATCAGAATAATATTTAAATTTAATAAAATAATAATAATAAATTATATATATTAAAATATTTTAAACAAAAAATAAATAAAATCTAAATCCGAATCTATTATTAGTTTTTAAAGTCAAAAATTAAATTAAAATCATTGATAAACTCATAAATTTATTGACTTTACTCTGTTGATTAACGAATTTTATTCAAAAATTGATTTTATATTTTTGTGAGCTCATTTGGTTGATTGCAACACGTAACTCGTAAAAGTTTACTAGAGACTGTAACCATAGAATTTCCTCTACCTAATGCATGATGCTGCCACGTGGCAGCTAAATCATCGAGAAACCATAGAATTTCCTCTGTCGAAAAATATATGGCAACTAAATCATCTAGAAATATATAATATATAAATAAAATGGACATAAAAATATAACACTTAATTTTCAATACTTAAATT
>CANXYC010442678.1:0-17699 GCA_948193065.1 Aleurites moluccanus | reverse complement strand
TATATATATATATATATATGGTAATCATATGAAACATAGGGAAACTTTCAATTTTAAAACATCATAATATTATCGATTTAGTGATTCGGCAATATCAAATATATGAGAATTATATGGAATGAACAATTTAAGAATGCTTGGTCATATTATTTTAAAGAAACAATAAACAAATGAGATGTTCATACTTACCTCTTACACAAATTTCTCTTAAATTTCCTTTAACAAATTTCTCAGCTCCAAACTCCTCAATTACTTTGATTTTCTCCTCCTAAGAAATTTCCTCAAATATTCAAAATTAGGGTTTTTCTTACTCAATAATATTCAATATGATTTCTGAATAATTAATCATCTTAGAGTTTCTATTCTTAATTCCTAACATCAATTTAATTTATCTCTTAAAGAAAAATCTATATTTAATTCGAATTTATTGTTCATGCTACTATTCATGACAGTCCAAAATTCTGATTTCTCCTACATTAATTACCATTAATAACTTCAAATTGCTTGTAATAATTTTTATACACCCAATATTAATTATTCCTACCAACAGACTTAAATAAATCTAAAGATAATAACTTTAGAAGAAAATTTACCTTATTTCTCTAACACTGGAATTCCTGATATTTCTTGCTTAAATCTGATGATTTTTTCCTTGAAATATTCTAATCTAGAGATCTAATGCATTAATTTGAGCATTAATGCCTTAGAAAATAAAATGAAACTGATCTGAGAAAAGACTGAAAAATAGCGAAGAAAGAAGAAAGGAAAAATTATGGAAAAATGCTACTGGATGCTGGGATTAAATAGACCACTGCCCCAAAAATCTCGCTCGCCAACTCGCCTCGGCAATGCTACCTCGCAAATCCCAGCTCGCAAATCCTAGCTCGCCAAACTGATCCGACAATGCCACTTAGCAAAGCCACTTCGCTAATCCAGCTCGCATATGTCACCTCGCATATGCTTCCTTGCCAAACTCTCCTCACGAATTCTCCCTCACATATGCCGCCTGCATATACCTCTTCACTAGCTCGCTTCGCCTATCTCCCTCTTCGCCAAACTCTGCTCGTGAACTGTCACTTCGTACATTCCCTCTTCACATAATGCCTCTTCGCATAATGTCACCTCGCCTTTTTCCTCCTCGCCAAATCTTCTTCACGAACTTCCTCTTCGCCAAACCTCACTTCGCATATGCCACCTCGCAAATGTCTCTTCACTAATTGCCACTTTGACAATCTCTCTTCGCCACTTTGCCACTTCACTAGCTCGCATTGCCGACTCGCATTTTGCCGCCTCGCCATAACCAGGTCCTACTGAGCTAAAACTCTATCTCGACAACTTATACTTAACTAGCTTGCAAATGAGCTACAATCATCCAAACTCCCTGATTCTTTTTGGCACTTAAAATAAACATACAGAGGCTCAACATATCAAAAATTCAAATCACAAAGATAATAACATAGACCATGGTGACTCTTCAAAAGTCATCCAAACTTACTGCCCATAATCCATCCAAATAGGTATGATAATTTCCTTTCTCCACTGAGATATACTTATCCAAAATTCCTGAAATTTTACAGTCAATAACACAACACATAAATGAACATTTTTCATGTTTACACCTTTGGCTCAAACTATCTCAGTCATTCCCAAAAATTTCCAACATACACTGACTTCCTGCAAAAATACTAAACCAGACCAGTCCTGCTCAAAGAGACATAACTCATCACACACAGAGAATATTATCAAGCCATTTTACAAAATTAAGGATGAAACATAAATCCACAACTTCTATGTTTTACACTTTACCAAATTATTTCTTTAAGAATATGCAATCAACCTCACAAAATCCTGCAACTGCAAACCAGAAATTTATTGAATTCTCAAACAACATTCATACCTTAAATTAATTAATTCTTCAAGTATGGAATAAATAAAATACAAAAAAATGGCAGATATTACAGTAATACCCTAGCAAATAGAACAGTAGATAGTAAGATAGAATAGTAGATAATATATGGATATAGTGAATTACAGTGATTGATGAAGCATTAATTGAAGTACGAATAGGATCAATCGATTATGAAAATATACAGAGAATGATAGAGAATAATATTTAAGAATTTTTGAGCCTCAATGTGTCGCTTTTGAGATACTATCCCGGATAATATCAGTGTTAATTACACTGCCGGAAAAATAGCAGTTAGGTAAATTTAAGAATTTTAGACCCAGACTTGGGGGATTAAATAAGTTAATTTTATGTGAAATTATGGTGAAAAAAATGAGTTGAAAAATGTTTTGGAATACTGAAAATAAGAGTAATGGAAAAATTATAAATAAAGGCAACTTTGGGGGCAATTTTTGTAATCCACTGTCTGGGATTCAGAAATGACCAAGAACTATTTTTAAATAATAGAAAAACTTAAAATAAGGTATTTCACTCCCCACTCTTAAGGTTGAATCTAAAAAGAATAGACATAACAAATTATAGAAAGTTTTGGGGTAAAAAATACAAATAAGGAAAAATTTTGGGCTAAAGTACAATTAAGTAAAGTTGTGAGACCCACCATTTGTACCAAAATTCTTGAATGAGCTAGGTGGTCGTCCATGGGTGATAGAAATGAATTATTGATAGGAAATAATTATTTAATTTATCAAATTAATGAAAAAAAAATGACCAATCATCAAAAATCTAGAAAATTCTATTATCTTTATCTTCATTTTGTAGTTGGCTTTGTGTATATAAAAAGAAGATGGAAATAGCAAATGGGGGAGGAAAAGTGGCCAAACCATATGGAAAAGAAAGCAACCAAAGAAATATTTTTCTTAATTCTTCCAAATAAATCAACTAAAATTAGATAGGAAGAGATGAGAGAAAGAAGAGTTAAGAAAGGAAGTTGATGGAGATTATGTGAAGCTATTTGGAGGGATCAAAGAAGATAGAATCCAAGAGTTTAACTTAAGTTAATGATTCTAAACTTATCATTTTAAATTGTATTTAAGAGTTCTATAGCATGATTTGGAAAATAATTGAGGTAATTAAGTTAAAAATGTAAAGAGTGAGTTAGGGTTTATATAGTTTCTGAAATCTGTTTTAAGGCAGTAAATTGCGACTAATATTATGAAATATTAGTTACTAAATTTGAAGATAGTTAAAACATAAAAGTTGTATATAAATATGTTAATTAGAATTCTGCAAAAGGAATTTGGAAAATTCAAAGTGAGGGAAGAGTTATTGAGTAAAAACTGTAACTGATTTGGAATTAGGGTTATAGAAAAATACTACTGTGTTTTTATTGTATAGACCGTTAGAGACAGAATTAGAAGAAGTGTTCAACATGAAAAGTGTTCATTTATATCTTATCTATAATACTTGGGCTTTTCAATTGTATTTGTGTTTTATGAGATATTAGGTCATGAGTTTAATTTGCCTAGATTGACTGATAAACAGAACATAGGCTATTGTCTTCTATAGATATGAGGACTTTAAAGTCTTAATTAGAGAAAGTATTAAATATGAAAGATATTCATTTATATATATAAATGACTGCAAAATTATTTTGTAATTGGATGAGTACAAAATTAAGGTATGGAAACAGGGTCTGTTCGAACAAAGATTTCAAGGCCATAGTTTGAATTTGAAAATTCACTAATAATTGTATAGTGATCCAAATATTCTGAAATTTGTATATGTTATAATATTATATGTCTATTTTCAATAAGAAAAATAATTACAGTAATTGGTTAAGTATTGATTTAGTTATTAGCAAAAGAACAATATCTGTCATAATAAGATTTCAGGCAGAATGCAGATAGTAAGGCTAGTTATAAGCCTGAATTTAAATTAACACTATAAATTGTGTAGTAATGGGAATAAGGTGAATTTTGGATATATTAAAACTTAATATGTATAGTTTAAGTAGGAATAAGAATTGAAGCTATTGGATTAGTGTAGAAAGAGATATGGATTAAGGAACACAGGCTGCCAATATGGAAAGTTACACAAAAAAACCTTAGTAATTTGGAAATTCTTGAGAATTTCTTTAATATAAATATAAGTAATATGATTTTATATTAAATAGTATCTAAATGGAAATTAATTGGATATTTAAAATCGAGAATGAATAAGAGACGTGATGGGTACCATAAGAGATAAGGCAAAGAATCAAGGATAAAGGAAAAGGGAATTGTACAAGTCATAAGCTGAGGTGAGTAATGTATATATCATATTCATGCCATGATATGTTGACCCAATGAGCATGTTTTCTTCTTGATTAAATGTCACTTTGTTATTGTTGATCATTAATTTGATCTTCCTAAACATTGAAATCATATATATTCATTGATTGTTATTGATATTAAAATGCCTATTATTTTTTATTGATCATGTACCCAAATATTTCTAAAAGTATGCACACTAAATGTTTAGCCACATTCCATGATATTTATTGTAATTGCTACATTTGTATCAAAAAAAGAAACTGATACATGATTAATGAAATATATTGACACTGATTGACAAGTAAACTCATGTGTATCGATCGAAAGCCATTATACCGCAATGTTCCTAATCCATACTGGATATTGCTATTGATTTCCATTGGCCTATTTACATGAGATTTGACAGAGCTACCTCACTGATGGGGTAGTGGGTACATACCGTTGGCAATGTGCACATTGACTATACGTGATACCCTAACTGGGAAGGGTTAAGTATCCTAGTTATAAGACTTTATTAATCTTATGTATATTGATACGTGATTGATACATGTGATATGAGTTTGATGTCCCTTTATCTATCTTATCTCTATCTTATCTACATGATATGAGTATTATTTACCTATTCATTGATTCCAAGCTTATATCTTATTGCTTACTATTGATGGCCATTCTTTGATCGATTATTATTTATCATCGATTTGATTGTTACCTGTTCCAAACTCTCAAAGACATTTGGTGTGCAAATTAATTAACCTTAACATGTAAATTGAATATACTGATATTCTTCATGTATTTATTGATATTTGACTACTATTGATATCTTTTGTTATCATAAGCTTATATCACCTTTTTAATGATGTATATATGCTCACTGAGCATTTTATACTCACCCTATTGTGGTTTATAATTTTTATAGGAATGAGATAAAGAAGACTAATTCCAAGTCAATTTCTTTTCCGACTTGGAATGTCAAGTTCATTGAGGTAGAATTTTATTTTCTAAAAGTCATAAGTGTCAACTCATAGAGCTCTATGGTACTGAATGTTATTAGGTGATTAAGTACTATAATGTTGTATAAACAATGAAATAACTGATGTTTCAATGGCATTCAAACTATAATATGTAATGTTTAATGATTGATATAAGATAATGATACTGAAATATGATAAAATGAAATTCACATGTTTTGAAAAAGATTTAGAAGTGCCATGTATGTTTGTTGAACTGTGAAGTTAAGAGTATAAGGATGATAAATTATTGGGAGTGTAAAAATAATTTTAGTGCAGGCTGTGTAATTTATGAAAGACCCGGTTTTAGGTCGGGAATAAGGTTAAAATTATAAAGAAAACTCTAGCAAAATTCCTGTAAAATTTATAAGTAATAAATGGGATTTAAGCATTGATGAATGAGTTAATATTGATTGAATGATTGATAAATGGATTGTTCATGGGTTCTATGGATTTCTAGTGACCTTAGGTCTACCCGTGCCCTAGGACCGTTGCGCCCCAAAAGCTGGTCGTGACATTTACGGTGACAATCCAAATTCTATCATAAGGTAAATCTGTAAGGAATAACCAAACCAAAGAAAGGAGTCATCACTCGGTTTAAGGTGTAACCGAGACTACGAATTCAGTACATTTCATTCCTCTAGGAAATGAGTGGCAATTTTATCTCTGGATAAGTACCAGGCCGCCTTATCCAAAGATCCTAGTAATGAAACAAGGTATGGATTGGGGAAGGTGTTAGGCACCCTAGCCCGCTTGACCATTTATCAGCCTCCCTATTTAACTAGAAGTTTTAGGTGAAAAACAATTTAATTTTACCCATAATTAATTTGAAAGTTCATCACTCAAAAGTAAACAATTCACAAGACATAAAAGTAAATGCTAACATGGCACATGCTTGAATGTACCAAAAGTTATACTGAGCATAATTCCTAGAAAAGATTGGAGGACTCACAAGCAGTCTCACTTAAAACCCAACCTCCTTAGACAGAATTATACATGGTATAATTAATTGTACAACCTCACAAGACCTTGCCTAAGGAAGATCATATAAAATATTCATGTTCTTTACATAATATTGATTCACACTAAGGAGAAATAAAACCTCTAGTAACCTTGCAACATATTTGTATTATTCACTTAAATTAAATTGCATCATACATCATATAATCATATATCTAACATCATAAGATAAAGAAAGGAAATGAGAAATGAATTTGAACAATAGAATTGTTAAATAAATCTTTTAGAAATTTGAACTTACTTTTCGAGCCTTAAGAAATTTTAAGCGCAATTACTTTCATTTATGCATGGGCCTTATGAGTCTCATATTATTTACTTCATCACTTCATCCCTACATGGTTAGTCCATACAACAAAACCATATGTGTACAACATACTTCGCCAACAATCATGCTTTCATAATTAATCATGCCAAAATTTATATGTGCATATGTATGATACATAGCATTTAATTATGTCACTTTAATTCCTTTGGTTTATGTACACATGATCAAAGTATGCCAAAGATAATAATTCATTTATAGAAATATTCTTAGGTTAAATCATTTTAACCCTCTAACCTAATTATAACATATCAACCTATATGACACATTTTATTTTACATGGCAATGAAGTTTACTTTGAATCAATCATACTTTACTCATTTTCGTAATCATGCTTAAGTTTTACATTCATAACATTATTTAAAATATTTAATAAAAATGAGTTGCCTTTTCATCTTATAATTACATTTTAATTTGTCCAAAACTAAATTATTTATGTTAAAATTGATTTTAAGGTAATATGCATGCATAATCTCATGAGTTTAGGGCAAAAATTTTTGTTAACTAATTTAATTAGTTAGGTCAGTAGCTTATCATGTCATATTGTCCATATTAAAGTAATTTTAACAAGTATTTAACCATGCTAAGCCATTCCATAATAACAATCATACCAAAACTTAAGTTTAAAGCATAAATTAAGCAAAATTGCAACAAATATGCATAATTAGTTTTACATCAGTACCAAAATCCTATCATGCTTTTAAATTGACTAAAATTATCATGTGAAAATTTCAATTGAGTTTCATACTTTAAGATGCATTATTCATAGCATATTTGTACCAAAGAAACATTAAAGTGGAAAAACAAATAAGGAAAGGAAAGTTGAGCCTTATGGCTTAGCAAAAGGTTGGATGGCCCAGTAAAGGGCTATCCAGCCCTTTTCAGAGTTGAAAGGCTCTATAGAAGGGTCGTCGAGCGGTCTTTCTACGCTGATACATGTTCATGTTACGTTTTTTTTTGCCCATTTTTTTTATGTTTCGAGTTTGATTTTCGAACCCTTTCTATCTCGATTACTAAAACCTTTCATTCCGATATTTTTTTTAGGTGTTTAAACTCATTAAAAACTAGTTTCAAATAAATTTTAAATTCAACTAGTAACTAATTTAAAGAATAGGAATGTTTATATAACAAAAGGATTCTAAGTATGCTTTTCTAAGTTTGCTTTCAATTCAATTCAATTGGTTCTTTAAATATAATCATTAAACTTTAAAAATCAGTATTGAAATGATTAATCTAACCTAAGTTCATTTATTTTCGAGAAATTTATGAAGATGGAAGAGAAGAAAGATCCCATGGATTTTTGTTAATCCATGTTATTATGCCTAAACAATTCACATATTGCAAGATATGAAAATAAATAAATAAAATAAAAATTACTCAAACCTAAATACATCAAGGCTCAGCAAATCGCTCACAGGCTTGTTCTTCTTGTGGGTGGTTTCGAATTCAATGTGCTTTGATTGTTTGAAAAAGGTTGCTTGATTGTCAAATTTGCTTTGAATAAAGCTTTAATTTAATTAAATTTACTTTTTCTTATAGAAACACAATCAAGAAATCTCTTGATATGTTTCTTTAGTGAGAAGTTTGAAAGATAAAAGAAAAAGTTTTGATTTGATTCTAAATTTTCTTTTAAAAAAAAACTTGATTTAATTCTTAAATGAAAGTAACTCAACTTAATCAAAGTATTTAATTCAAGAAACTAATTTTAGGATTTTAATTAAAAATTTCAGATTTGATTTGCTTTAGAAAAGAATGCTATGAGTTTAGAGAACTTAGGTTTTTTCACTAAAATTTTGATCCTCAAAGTTTCGATCCTTGAACTAGTGAGGGTGAAGGCCTATTTATTGGCTTCTCTACCTCTCTTAAATAGGAAAATATAACTTAAAATTTTTGATTCAGATTTTTTTAAGGTTCATAAATAATAAAGAGCTCCTAAATAGTTAGAAGAAAACTTCCTAACTAGTTTCTAGGTTGCATGCACTCCAAGGACTTTCAAAGCTTCCTCTCTAGTGTTTAGCAAAATCTTCCAATTTAGTAAAAATACTAAAAAATAGTACTTTTTAGAAACTAATTAGGCAATAAAACATACTAGGAAACCCTAAAAATTGAAGAAGAATCGGGCGGTGGAGCGGCGACCAAAGGTGTTGTACCGTGCATCCCAACATAGGGCTAGGCAGCTCTGCATACCTCATATGTAGAGCTAGGCAGCCCAATGAAGGGCCACCAGGCCCTGGCCCTGTACGGGCCCAACAACTTGTTGTAATCGGGTCCATCGGCATCCCGCGCACCTGTTTTCATTCCTAGACTTTCAAACATGACTTGAAACTTTTCAAAATTATTTTAAACAGTATTTAAACTCTTTTTATTTAAATTTTAACTTAAATCAATTTTGGGTCGGTACAAGCCCGCTGACTTTCCACAATTGGGCCCAGCGGCCTTCCACGGGCATGATTTGCGTTCGGGCCTCCAAACATGACTCAAAATAATTCAAAATCATTTTAAATAGTATTTTAACTCTTTTAATTAAAATATTAACTTAAATCAACCACAGGCCAGTAGAGCCCATCGGCTTGCTGCAATCGGGCCTTGTGGCCTTCCGTGGGCCTTATTTGAGTCTGAACCTCTAAACATGATCCAAAATGACTTAAAATTATTTTAAATAATATTTTGACTCTTTTTTTATTAAAAACATCAACCTGGATCATCAATTTCTAAAAGAAGCTAGCAATTTCCTCGATTCCAAAAAATAAAAGCAATCTTTTGACAAGCAACTTCTTCGCGCAATATCGGCTCTTGATGTCACATCATCGGACTTAGGCTTGAGCTCAAAGTACATCAAAATTCTATTCTAACATCAGTTATACCCACTAGGATCCACTATGTAACTGCCCGACGTCAAACTAACTTATTGTTTTTAGGCTCAACCCCAACCTAAAACAATAGGTTATTTGGATCCAGTTTCAAATTGGGCCATTACAAATGATATTAGAGCCACATTGGGATCAAATTTTGTGGATCTGGTGAGATTATAAGGAAAGCATAGGGCATAAGATGGTGTTGCTCGGAACATTAATGAATCACAATACCCAAGGTCAATTACGGGGTGGATCTTGGCCTGATCCTAGTTGTAAAATATGAACCAATTGAGTTGCAAAGATGATATCGCATCTTAAAGGAGGGGAGAAAGCATAGTCAGGTAACTTGCTAGCTTAAGGTGCTAGGTTAAGTTAACACATCAACAAGTATGAGTTGATACCATATTAACTAGGAATGAAAGTGGAAAGAGATATATAAGATCTAACTAATTATTATTTATATAATTTGAGTTAACTGTTTTGGGCCAAGGTTGAATCTTAAAATAATAATTATATGGAGCAAATTTTGGGTCGACCAATTATAATTGGTATTAGAACCAGCTTTGGATCAAATTATACGAAGCTGAAGGGTCATTACGAATGATTTGTAATGGCTAGGCCCCAAATTGACTACAAATAACTAGTTATTTTAGGGCTTATCCCTGGTCCAAAATGGTTAAACCATATTATATAGATATTAATTAGTTGGACCTTATAAATCACTTTTCACTTCCATTGCTAGCCAATGTGGCATCAACTCCTTCTTGCTGACGTGCTAACTTAACCTAACACTTCAATCTAGCATGTTACTTGACTATGTTGTTACATTTATCCCCTCCTTTAAGTTTCAATGTCTATATTGCGACTCAGCTAGTTCATATTTTACAACTGGACTTAGGCCAATGTCACACCCCAAAACCACCGGTGCGACGGTCCTAGGGCAAGGGTAGGCATAAGGCTATCATACACCCATAGAACTCTTAACTAACCTAGATCAAACATACAACACATACTAGCATCATGCCAAACATCCACATCTTATTTATATCTTATCAACCTGATATGACATTTCCTCTTGTTCCTTACTGATCAAAAGATAATTCTAACATCATTATGGAACAAGGAAAAGTCTACAATATCATCTATGGCAACAAAAGAATAAGCAACATCACACACATCTATGGAGCTTCTAAGAGTATACTTCTTATAGACATGAATACATATATATATATAATTCAACTATTATCCATAAATATTACATAAAAGAGTCTTCTTGTGGAGAAGGAAATCAATAATTTCTGTTTTCAGGATTAACTCTCTCTCGAGCTAAGCTAGAACCTGAAATTCACAGAAGAGTGGTGAGCTTTCAACTCAGTAAGATGTAAACAATCAGAATGGATAACATATATAGAATACTTAAATAGCAAATCTTGAACATGTATCAGGGTACTAGAAATAAATCTTAACATATACATTAATATCATAAGTGCTTACAAAGGGTAGCACTATCCAATCATTTCATAATACATTTATGAATATCAAATCATGATTATTTTTAAGAACATAAATGCCTAAAAAGAATGGCATTATTAAATAAACATAACATAGAACTGATATCATATCATAACGTTTAGGTAGCCTTGCTACCTTCACGTGACACATATACTTGTGCAGGCATATGTCTAGAGCTCGTGATTCCCTGTAGGTGGAACACTGATACTATACCTTATCAGCCAAGTTTCCTCTGTGCACACTGGACCAATGAGTTAACTCTCATTGGGAAAAGCATTCTATATTGTATGTTCTATAATATACATATCATGTATTGGTTCAACAGTAATTAAAAGTGATTAAGAGATTACAACATATGAATAATATATCATATTATGCATAACAAAGGTTTATTAATAAACTTGGTCCAAGAAAAATAACCAAGTCATTATCAACATTGCAAGATTCTATTTAAGGAGGTTTTTAATAAATTGAATTCATAAATAACATATATATATAGATGAATATAATATACTTTAGCAAAAATTCTTATATGGAGAATCATATGCATGAAATGAAATCCACACTTACCTCTTAGCACTAAAAAGCTTTCTAGTCAAGCTCAACTCTTGCTCAAATCCAAAAGATCCTTAATTTCTTGAGTTCTCTTCTCTTAAATAAAAATCTCCAAAATTCTAAAATTTAGGGTTTACTTAAAACAATCAGATAAAATAATTCTCCATAAATTTTAAGCTCCTCAGAGTCTCTATAAACAAATTTTAACATTAATTTAATCATTAATAGAGGATGAATAATAGTTATAGAGAAAATTTACTATTCACATCACTATTCATCCAAAAATCATAAATCTTCATACTACTAAATCTAACTATAATTATTAGCCATTAATGCTCACAAAAGATCACCCATAACTTAAATATAACTATTCTAGCTAACAAAGAATTTAATTCAAGCTAGAGAAAAGATTTGAGAAAATTATCTTATTTTCTCCTCTAAAGAAAATTTGAAGAATTTGGCTTGAATTGATGCTCTTATAGTCTTTAATTTGTGTTTTCTAGAATTAATAAGGCTTAATTGGATTATTAAAACCTTAGAAATGAAGAAAAATGACTTATGATTAAGAGAAATAGGAAATAGAAAAGAAGAGAGAAGAAGAAAGAAAGAAGAGGAAAAAGAAAAAAGAAAGCTATTGCCAAAAATAAACCCCGAGTTTACTGTTCACGTGCATTGTTCACGATAGAAGCTGAAAAATTCACTTTGGCAGTACATGCTAAACCAGCTCTATCTTGAGCTACAAAAGTCTAAATGCCTCGATTTTTCTCTCCACTTAAACTAGACACATGAACTACAACATATCCTAAATTCTTTCTTTAAAACCTTGAATATAAGTTCACAAAATTCTGCACAAACACAAACTCTTAAATTCAAATCAAAATAAATAAATCTCACTTCTAAAATAAATATTCCATAACAAATCTTATATACATCATTACAAGAATTGCAGAATATATACAAGCAAAAGAAATCTCAGGTGTTACACTTACTCAAATACCTGAATTGAAATATTACCAAGAAAAAGAATTTCAAACCTCAAATACTTTAAAGTTATCAAGAGAAAGATCTTCAAATCTTTTGAAAAAGAAAACTATCAAATGTTTCATGGATAGAATAGTGCTGATAACTTGTTATGAAAAATAAACAAAATAAGAATAAGAACAAGAACACAATAATAAGAATGTAGAAATGAAAGTTTTATATTGTCTTCTTAGTGTATATTACAAAGTAATATGAACTCCTATTTATAGGGTTCATCTCCACCATAGGTTACAATATATAAACCCACCATAAATTACAACATAAATGGTACAATAAAATTAAACTTAAATATCAAAACTTATGAGTAATAGGATAGATGAATATACATCCATATTTATCTATATATTTATAACACGATAATGCGTTTTGACATAAAATTATTGAAATTCTTTTCGTGAACCTGTATTTCAATACCCTTAGACTGGGGTACACCGTAAATCAGAATTCGGGACCCCTAGAAAATAAAGCATACACAAAATAGGTCGAGAAATCAGAAGAATCGGCTTGAGATCGCAGAAGAGCTCTGCAGCACCGCAAATTGGGGTACACCATAAATCATAAGTCGGGACCCCTAGAAAATAAAGCAGACCCAAAACGAGTTGAAAAATCAGAAGAAGCAATTCGAGATCGCAGAAGAGCTCTGCGACACTGTAGAAGAGCTATGGGGCGCCACAGAGGTCTTCTGTGGTACCGCAGTCCCAAACTCTTCCAATATTCAGCTTTCACTCTAAAATCCCACATTGGAATTTTGTGATATTTTTCCCTCACTCCCTAACCTATAAAAAGCAGCTCTTCCACACTATTCTTAGACACCTTGGAATATTAGTTGATGGTTATCCTATTATTCCTTTCGTACTTCTTTCTTAATAATAAACTCTCCTGGGGTAATTTTTCACTGGTTTTGCTCGACCAATTTAATCCCCATTGGGATTTCGAATTGGTATTTACTTTGCTTTTATTTAATAATTTTGATTGGCATTTATTTATCAATTTTGATTAAGTTTGTTTGCCTCAATTTGATTGAAAAAATTTAGAATTAATAAATAAGGAGAATTCCATAGCATTTGGAGAAAACAGAACTTTGATCCGGCAAGTCTCTCCACCGGTCCTACGTTCCCAAATCAAGAAGACGCCAAGTAAAGCACCTAACTCTTCCTCTTTTAATTTATGGTAAAGCACCTTAACTCAAAAATATGATAAAATCAAGATAAAATCAAATTAACTCCTTTGCAAAAAGGGAGAATTACGTGGATTTTGATTCACATCCAAAGGGATATGCAGGCACACTTGGTCCATGTGATAAATCTAAAATAAAATAAATAATTCCTTTTCCTTCCATTCGCTTTTTGGGGAATGTGTGATTTTCTTAAAATCCCTTAAGAGCTAGAGAAAATATTCCCTATATTTTGTTTTATTTGTAATTTATTATTTATTTTGTGCCTTTTAATTTTACTCAATATTTGTAATATATTCTTTATATTTATATTTTTTTATTAATTGTCATTTCATTCATTCAATTATATTGTCATTCATTATTTAATTATTCATGAAATTATTTTTTAAGTTATTCTTATATTAATAAGCCAAATAATTTTTATTAAATAGACTGAAAATCTAGTTCTCGAATCCTCTTTGATTTCAAAGATTAGTGCATTTTCCATTGGGATAAATAAATGAAATTGAAGTCAAATTATGGGTTTTTACCTTATATTTTCCTACTCAAAAATAAATTAAGGTGGCGACTCCCAAAGTAATTTTTCAAAATAAATAATTAATTTGCCAAATGAGTGATAATCATTTCAGTCGTGAGATCGGACCTAAATGAGCATTATGATTCCTAGCGGACCAGACCGGTGCTCGGGCGAGATCTCACATTTTTATATCTATGTGAGTTTAAAAAACAAATGAAAATTAATTGATATGAAAAAAAATATATATATATATTTAAAGTAAAATTTAAAAATTAAATGTACCCTAAAAAAATTTCAACTCTCCTAAGAAAATAATTTTAGTAGAGACTAACTAAATTATTAGATCAAAACTTAAAAGAGATAATATAATAATTTATCCTTTTATTTTATTAGTCCAATTAAAAAAATCATTCACATCAAATTTAAGAGATTTACTGAGAACTTTTTTCTTCTATGTATTTTTTAAATGTACATCATTCATTCATTTAAGTTACTATCCACAAACATAGAGGGATTGGGCACAAGAAAATTTAAGAAATATAAGAAAAACATAATATTTGTCTAAATCAGAAAAAAAAAATCTAGATTTATTAAAGAAAGAAGAAAATACATCAAAAGATTATTTTCTCCTTTACAATCTTGAAAGCTCTTCTCTCAAATTTTAGTGATTGTAGATCTACTTTAAGAATTCTATATCCAATTACCTTCAAGGTTATATTTGATTGGGAGTATAAGATAGTGAATCTATCAAAGAGGGCAAAGCCGTTAGAACTCCCTATGGATTACTAAGCAAAACTACTCTTCTATCTTTTAATGATACAAAGAAATATCTGAATACTTGATAAAACCTACAACATGTGTAAATCACTAAACTCTCACAAGCACTACTTAGAAAATAGAAAAAATTAAGCTTGTAGTGCAAAAAAAAAAAAAAAAAAAATTCTTAAGCAAACTCACTCTATCCAAAAGAAGGGGGAGAAGCTTGAAGATTCTAACAACCAAAATTATTAACTAAAAATAGTAGGAAAACATCAATAAAATGAAGGAAAAAACTAAGAAGATGAAAGAAAGAGACATAAAGGGAGTGGAGAGGGAGGAGGTGTCGCCGACTAAAGAGTAGAGAGGAAGCTGACGAAACCTCTAAAAGAACCCAAAAGAAAAAAATATTTTAATATTATTTTAAATTAGTTGAAATTATTAATATTCATTTTATTTGTATATATTTAATTTAAAGTTTGAAATATTAAAGTTGATTATTTTGATTTAAATACAAATATATTTTAATTAATTTAAATTTTGAAGTTTAAATATATAGATATAAGAATTTAAATTAGACTTGTTGATTAATAGAGAAAAAAGTATACATATATATATAAGAATATTTTATTATTAATAATTGTTTAATAAATCAAAATTAATATTTAGTAATTATCTTGTTAGGATTAGTAGATTAGGATTAACTTTTATTTATTAATTAATGTATATATACCCATATTTTGATGAAAAGGAGAGGAGATATTTAGGTGGCTACCAAACAAAAAGAAGGAAAAAAAAACACAACGTAAGATAAAATAAAAGAAGATTGATATCTATTTTGGTGTTGGAGTAAAAAAGTATATAGTAGAAGATTTTATTGCATGTGAATGTGTATCATACCACAATCAAAGGATTATATTTGATTAGTTTCTCATTTGGAAGTCTCTAAAAAAAAGAACATATTTTAAGATCATTTAGTTTGTTTACTTAAGGTATGTGCAAATAATTATTTTATAGTAATTTTATTTTTTTAATTGAATTTAAAGGAATAAGAATGAGAATTGAAGATATTATTCAGTAAAATTTTATGGGATGGAATTAAGTTATGATTTCTGAATTTTTAAATAAATTTTTGTTAATTGAGATTCATATAATAATTTATTGTGGTTTAGTTATTATAAGATTACATTGATTATTATATTTATATATATGAATTATTAGAGATGAAATTGATGAATGATCAAGTTAAATAGTTAATATAAATTTATGGGAGTTTATTTAGAGCTATATTAAAAGATTTAATGGATATTTGTCACACCGCAAAACCAAAAGTGTGACGATCCTATGGTAAGGGTAAGTTTAAGGCCACCATAAGCCCGTAAAACCCAAACCTGGATCAACAATCACCAATAATATTCTATAACCATGCAATATACTTCAATAGATAGATAACCCATCAATACAATATCACTTTTCCTTATTGATCAAAAGACAAAATACCATCATCAATAAGGAACAATGATTACCAATAAGCTCAATCTAATACAATTCAACCTACGGAGCCACTATGATTAGTATTCCAAAATAATACAAAACATCAAATGATTGTCGAATCAAAACATTAACTTCTTGGAGAGAGAAAATAATTAAGAAGCTCTATCTATCATGTCAATAGGTTCTCTAGCACCTGAAATCCACAAAAGCAGAAAAAAAATGAGTCGAAAACTTAATAAGTTATGGAGATACAATAATACTTAGGGTTTCACGTTGATTGATCAAGAATAGATCGAATTCAATATATACATATAACAATGGTAACAATGGTTTATGAATAAAAATAATACATTTAATAATAAATATTGTAATATCTGTCATTTTTGTTATTTTAATTAAATTGTATGCTTGAAGAATTAATTAATTAAATGTATGAATATTTGAGAAATGCAGTAAATTTCTAGTTGCGGGAATTTGTGAGACTGATTGCATGATCTTAAAGAAATATGAAAGTTATGAATTTATGTCTCTTTTGAAATTCTGTAAAATGACTTGGCATAATTCTGTGTGTGAGTTGAGTTATGTCCCATTGAGCAGAACCGATCTGGTTGAGTATTTCTGCAGGAAGATAGTGTCTGTTTGAAATTTCTAGCAATGATTGAGACAGATTGAGCCAAAGGTGTAAACATGAAAAATGTTTATTTATGTGTTGTGTTGTTGGCTGTAAAATTTCAGGAATTTTGGATAAGTATATCTTAGTGGAGAGTGGAATTTATCAGGACTGTTCGGATGGATTTTAGGACAGTAAGTCTGGGTGACATTTGGAGAGTCACCATGGTCTGTGTAGTTGCTCTGGTGGTTTGAATTTTGGATATGTTGAGACTCTATATGTCTATTTTAAGTGGTAAAAAGAATCAGGAAGTTTGAATGTATATAGATTATTTGCGAGCTGATTAAATGTAAGTTGTCCAAGAAAGGTTTCAACTTAGCAGAGTCTTGGTGCTGCGAGCTAGCAAATGCGAAGTGGCATTTGCGAGCCTGCAAAGTGGCAAAGTGGCGAGGTGGCATATGTGAAGTGAAGTTAGGTGAAGAGGATAAGGCAAGGTGGCATTATGCGAAGAGGCATTATGCGAAGAGGCAGTATGCGAAGTGGCAATTCGTAAAGAAGCGAAGAAGCATTGCCGAGGTGGCATATGCGAGGAAGAGTTTGCAAAGAGAGTCTGGCGAT
>CANXYC010442551.1:0-10454 GCA_948193065.1 Aleurites moluccanus | reverse complement strand
CCCTTACACACACCAACACACACATCAACCACACCCCAAAACTTATCTACCTACCGCTCCCTATGTGGTTTTAGGATTCCGTGTTATATATATATATATATATATATATATATATATATATATATATATATATATATATATATATATATATCGATTTTTTTAGATTTAATCGATTTGATTCTAATCAAATTTCTGATTCTTTAATTTTTTATTTTTATCGATTATTTAATCCATCTGATTTTTAAAAAATTGATAATTATATATGATTTAGGAGGACCAAAACTCCTCCTTATCTCCCCTTAATTCCGCCCATGCTCTCATCCAATCCATGAAGCAAAAGCTGCTATCATCCCTAACGTGGCGGAACCACATGCAAGGATGTAGGGACACCGTTATCAAGCTCAAAAAAAATTTAATTTATGTATATATATATCTGATATTTATTTTGCACGTAAGCTCCCTAATGATAAGACTAGCCCTCAAATAAAAATAAATCGATTGTTATAAAAAATAAATAAAATAATAATTAGAATAACAACACAATAATAAAAATATAAAAAATAAAATATTTTATTATTTCCTTAATATATATTATAAAATAATATAAATTTATATGTATATAGTTCATCTACATTATAAATTTACTATAAATTATAATATAAATAATACAATAAAATTAATATTAAATATAAAAATTTATGAATAGTGAAATAAATAAATCGACATCTATATTTATTTATATATTTATAATATTTATATTTTTTTATTATTAATTAGCACATAATTTTTATTTTAATTAAAAAAACTATATATATATTTAAATATTTATTGATAAGACAAATTTATCCCCGCAGTTAAATTCTTAGGTTGGCCATTGTATGCACATTTATTTTAATCTTGACACGTTAAATTGTTTATATTCTCGAAAACTTACTTAAATTCAATAATTATATTTTCTTGTTACTTAGTATTTTATAAAATAAAATTTAACTAATAAATAATGTTAATGTCTTTTATCTACTCATATAAACATGAAAAATAAAGTTGATTGAATTTCTTAACTTTCAAAGACAGTAAGTTTGTGAGAGAAAGTAAATGAGAAGGTTGAGTTCTCTTCGTTGTGTGAGAGTCTAGCTTTTTGTCTTTATAGAATTTGGGTGTCTTCTCGTCTGAGATTTGGGGGTTTATCATTTATTTTCTCTTCGTTGTGAGAGTGGATTTTCTCCTCATGAGAGTCTAGCTTTTTTCTCTTTATAGAATTTGTGTATCTTCTCGTCTGACACTGGGGGGTTTATCATCCATTGAGCTCAATTGTTCCTCTTGTATATGTGACGAGTTTCTGCTCTCTGTTTTTCCTCTCAAATCTATTGGTTTTCCTATTTTTTATTTTACAACTTTGAAATCGTTCTCTTTTGTTTCAATCTCTGATCTTTATAATATCTTTTTCGTGGAATGTGCATCGGCTTGAAGAATTGGCTATTTTCTGGATTGTATCTGGTTCCTATTTTGGACTATTATTTGCTCAGATCTAGTATTATTCCCTCAATCTTATAGTTTTTCTTTAGTCTGTTGTGGCCTTGAAGGGTTTAGATGGCTGATGACGGTGGAGTTTGAACTCCATCAGGGGTTATGGGTTCAAAAATGCAATCTGAAAGGACAAGGAAAAATCGAGACCTTACAGGAATTCCAACTGAAGAAGAGGCAGATGAGATTGAACTGTTTTCTGATAACCAAAATTGTGTTTCTCAAATGGTATCTTTATGCTTAGCAGAAAGTTAAAGAATGACATGAAGTAGATGCGAGAGAATGGGAGAATGATTTCTTCATTCGTCAATTTTTCCATTGGAGAGACTTGGAAACTATCTTAGAAAGTGAATGTTGGCACTTTGAAAAACACATTTTTGTACTGCAACCTGTAATGGGGAAAGAGCAGCCATCAAATGTTGAATTTACCGTTATCATGTATGAAAAAAAGATTGGCAAGGCGATTTAGTGAAGAACTACGAGGTTTTAAGACTTTTGATCAAGAAGATGGTTCGGGACGGGGTAAATTTATCCGATATCGATCAAAAATTGACTTGAAAAAACCACACAAGGGGTACTAGAATCAGAATTGACAAAGATGATGTGATGTGAATCCCTTTCAAATATGAGTGTCTACCCGCATTTTGCTATGGTGATGGAAAATGTGGCCATTCAGTCAATCATTATGAGGAGTTTGAGGCAGTGGACACTGAGCTGTTTGGTAGCTTCAACTATGATGAGGGTATAAGGAATTCTCCATTAAAAAGAAACAGTTTTTTTAGTACATGAAAGTTTCAAGCAAAAATGACAAAGAGAAGATTGATTCTTAAACGAACTATGACTGAAGTTTATTATTTTCTGCCTGTTGTTATAAAAAACAAGCGTTGGTATAAGTGGAGGTGGTGAAGTGAGAAATGAGGTGTCGGATGCCTTGGCCCTGAGAAATAAGAAGGTTCAGTTTAATCATGCAACTGAGGGAATTGAAAAGATGGTGTGGGCCCAGTGATGGAGCTGAGGAAAATTGATGATCGAGAAGGGAACAGGGCTAGCTACTGAACCGGAGGCTGTAGTCTCAAATATAGGTGATAATTTAATTTTATCAACTTGGAAAAATAATTCCAATTCTCTAGTGGAGTCAATCACTATGGCCAATATCCTGACCATTCATCTAAATGTTTCCAACAATCTGCACTCAACCCAAGCAAATACCACTTTGTTGTCTAATTTACAATCCACTAATTTATCTGAAGTCCCCATTGCTGACACAAACCTGACAAACCTAGTATGGATCTAACCAATGACCAAACTCATACCGAAACTCAGTTTCCATTAACTTGTAAGCCCAAAGTAAAAAAGTGATGCCACCGTCTTATCCCAATTACTGAAACCATCCATTACTGTCATCAACCGACAAGATGGAAGCGATTGGCTAAAGCAAAAGATCACAGCCCCACACAGTCAGTTTAGATTAGTCTAGATAAGAAGAAAGGTAGAGAACTAGTGGATGACATAATGGAGCTTGATGATGTACCGATTGGGGAAAAGAAAAAAAAGATGATAAGTTACAGATTAAAGACTGTACGTTTGTTCTAACGGCGGAGGTTGCAAGTAGCCCCACCGAAAGAAATAAGCAATTGACTTTGGCTGTAATGATAGCGTGGTTTGTATGGAGCTCTCAAAATGACTATTATTTTCAAAATATTTTGCAATTGGTTTCTCATACTATCCAAAGGGCCTACTCTTTTTTTCTTGAATTTCATATACAGTAAGGAGAGGCAGTCTATCACGCGAGCAGAGGCAGAAATGGTTCAGAAACTTCCACCTGAAAATGGATACCTTAAACTCAACACTGATGCAGCAGTTCTTGCAAGGAAAAAGTGTGGTGTGGGGATGATGTTTAAACTGTCAGATGGGAGCTTTTGTGCTGCTAGAATGAAGCGAATTGAAAAAGGGATGGAGGTGGAGGATGAAAAAGCAGAGGCTATTATTTTTAGGCTTCAAGTGGCATTGGACAATAACTGGTTAGAGGTTGAAGTTAAATATGACTCTTTGGTGATCATTTCTTGCTTGAACCGAAAAGATTTTCGAAGTTCTTACTTTGGTAGCAGGCTGTTAGAAATTGATAGAATGGCTAGTCAATTTTCTTTTATTAACTTTCAGCTAGGAAGTCTGCTGATAAAGCAACCTATTTTTTTTAGCTCATTTGAATTTTCAATTCTAGGAACCAATGATTATATGGACTAATAATTCTCTTATGGAGGTTTGTGGTTTTGGTCCAATAGGACCTTTCTATTTCATAATACAATGCCTTGCCATATTTACTTAAAAAAACAAAAAAAAAGAAAGGGAAAAGTAAATACAAGTACATATGGTTTGCGTTTATTTTATTAAAAATCTATATTTTTTTTAATAATTTAAATTAATAAATTTTACCATTAAATATTTTAATTAACAACATTAAATTAACTGATAATATTTTATATTTTTGATGTGACGTAATATCATTAATGGCATTATATAAGAAATTAAAAATATTAAAATTTTTTATTTTAAAAATTTTTAATTTATATAAATAAATATTATTATTTTATTAAATATTAATTTTGATAATATATAATCCAACTAAAATAATGATAGAAAAATAATATTGATTTATATAAATTTTAATTAAAATTTTAAAAAAATTATGATGAAAAAAATTTTAATTAGATAATTTTATATAAATTAAAATTTTAATGTAATGATTTTATATAAACTTAGATTTAAAAAAAGTTATTTGACATGATTAAATTTTTTAAAATAATTTTTATACTCATATTATATTATTTATATAAATATCGATGAAAATTAAAAAATTTTATATTATAAATTAAAATATTTAAAAAATAAAAATTTTATTTTTTAATTTAATTTATGATAATACAACGTCACATCATAGATTAAAAAAAATATTATTCACTTAAATTTTATAATAATAAATTTATTATTGTTAGTTAAAATATTATTAAAATAACTAGCAGTGAAAGTCATAAATTTTAAATTATTAAAAAAAAAATACATATTTTTAATAAAATAAACGTAAAATAAAATCACATATTACATGCAAGTACTTTCCCCAAAAAGAGAAAAGTGTTTGTGAGAGAAAAAGACGAGAATTGATTGATTGATGGATTTGATTGTCATTTGGGCTCCATTTCCAAATCATAGTTGGCTTTTATAATTTACTTTTTTTTATTTTTCAATTTTCAATCAATGAATGGACCGTATTTCACTAGAAATTATCAAACGGGCTAAACCCCCTGGGGTATGGGTATGGTATTCCGTGGGTACCAGCGGGAAAATATCCAGTTTGAAAACTTTATTTTTAATAAAAATTTAATTCAAATCACATATTTTAACTCATTTAATTATTTTCTAATTTTTTATTTTTGAATTAATTAAAAATATTTTTATTAATTTTAAAATTAACTCTGTTGATGTTGGTCTCATTTCATATTTTTAAATAATAAAAAATTAAAATTTTTAAAAAATATATTTATTAAATAATAAAAATATCCAAAATAAAAAACTTAAATTTTGTATTTTAAATAATAAAACTTATTAAAATTAAAAAATTATATTTTTAAATAATAATAAATATTAATTTTGAAAACTTAAAAATTAAAAAAAAATAATTTGATGTAAATAAAAAACTAAAAGAGAAAAAAAAAAAAGAAAAAACGTTAAGAATATTTATTAAATAATATTCAATTCTCAAGGTTTTTCCTTTTTTTTTCCTGTCAGTACTGATGAAATTCAAATCCTGTTAGCTATTTTTAAAATAATATCATTATTTTACTGGTTAGACTAAAACATCAGTTATGAAATTGATAATATTTAATTGTCATATCTCATTGGTACAAAATTCAGAATGTATTTATTACCAGTATTAATTTAATTAATTTACTAATACCTTATCTATTTAATCTATATATATGTATATATAGATAAAATATAAAACTTTTGGTGTCAATTCTTGCTCAAATTGAAATGGGGCAACTTTGAGAACGGGCACAACAATAATGGAGAAGCTATGGGGCAACGCAAGGTGGAAGATTGGTCACATCCCCATGTTATTGTCTGGAAGATAAGGGTTTTCGAATGGCGATAGAGAAAAGTAAGATAAGGTTTTAGCGATGGGGAATTGTTATATGATTATGTCTCTCTGCCTTCCCAAACCCTAACGCCACATTCCTTGTTTTCTCTCCAAAGTTTAATTAGTACAAGCTTCCAGTATTTTGATAGTGACATATGACATCATTCTATCGCATTCTATGAATTTTAAGGTATCTATATCTATATCCATCTATATATATATATAAATAGAGGTGTTAGAGAATCAATTTCGTCATAACTCATAACAAACCTTCAAAACAACACACAACAATTGCTACCTCCTTCTTCTCACGTCGGAGTTTTGGGGAGTTCCTAAGCTATCAGAGCTCTCTCTCTCTCTCTCACATCTTCTTCTTCTTCTTCTTCTTCTTCTTCTTTTCTGTAAATTTGACTTCTATTAAGTTGAACTGAAAATTTTTTCAACCCTCAAATTTCGGTATCATTAAATTAAAGGCTGATTGGTTCTCTCTCACTTTCTTTCATGATATGTATTGTTAATTATTATTTTATGTGAGAAGGCAGTGGTGATGTTGTTGACAGAAGAGAGAGAGCACAGATGATGAAATGCATGCAGTTTGCATCTCCCTCCTTTGTGCTCTTGTTCTTCTGTCATCACCATTCAGTCCCTTACTTCTATATATATATATCACTGACAAAAAAAAAAATTCAAAATATACTATTTTATTCTCCATTTTCCAAATTAGACCAATCATTTTATGCAATGGAGAAGAAATCTATAATATGTTAACATTATAAATAGGCTAATTTTCATTTTCACTTTATTTTTATAGATATGTAATTGCAATTAAAATCTTAAATTAGAGTGAAATGGTCTAATTTAAATTATATGTGTACAACGGCAAATTTTTCGAAAAGATTTGAATTTTATTTTTTTTGCCGTTAAGAATACATGATATGAATAATTAATTATGCTAGATCTGATTGAGATTTGAGCTTAAAAATTCATAAATTATGAAGAAAACTCTAATATTAGTATGTTAAAACACCAAATTCATTAATTTTCAATCATGTTTCTCCTAACATTATATGCAGGTTTAATTCATGTGCGAGAAGCCTAAATACAGGGATTAAACTTTTGATCTCTGAACTTAACGAATGATCACCGAACTACTAGCAGGTATGTAAAGACGAGTTCATAATTAAGCATATGTTAGTTCATAAGCATGCTATTTATACCATTTTTATTTAATCCTAGAATATGTATTTGTTATCATTCGGGAAAAAACAAATGAATATTTACTTGTTAATAAATATAGGTGAGAAATCCTAAATTGATTAATTATAAAATGGATAAAGTATAATTTTGACATTGCCGCTAGTTTTAGGAGTACATTGACTCTTAATATTTTTTGAGATACAATTCTGATCCTAACATTATTAAAACTTATCATTCCGACCCTTTTGACCGTTGACTTCTGTATTTAGGCCTCACAAGGATTAAAAAGTAATTAACAAATTATAATTTAGTCCCTAAAAGTTTATTTATTTACAAAAAAATATTTTTTTAAATTAAATATATAAAAAAATAAAATAAATTAATAACTAAATAAAAATTAATTATTTTATTTATTTAAAATTAAAAAATATTAATTTTAATTTAAAATTACTTTTTATTAAATTAAAATAACTAATTTTTATTTAACTATACTTTTCTAAAATTAAAATAAATAAAATTATTTTTTAATTATTTAATCCATTTTCTAATGTTATATATTTGAAAATTATTTTTATATATTTAATTAATTTTTTTTTATTTAATTAAAATTAAAATAATTAAAATATATTTTTCTTTTATATATATATATGAGACACTTTTAGTCATTTTATTAAAATTTAATAGAAAAAAATAGACAAATGACCAAGTTTATTGACGGAATTAAAATACAAAAACTAATTGTTTTAAATATTTTTATCCTTAAATATCATCTCTTCTTTATATATATATATATATATATATATATTTTCTTACTTTTTTATTTAACTAAAATTAGAATATTAAAAAATATATATAAATAATTTTATGTATAATATTTATACATTATATTTTTATTTATTTATTTTTTATATATTTTAATTTAAAATCAAAATAAATAATATTTTTTTGTTTAATTAAATAATTAATTTTTAAAAGTAATTTATTTTCTTTTTTTTTTATATATTTGATTAAAAAATATTTTTGTATATTAAAATAAAATTATTTTATTTTGTTAAATATGATTTTATTTAAATAAATATATAAAAAATAAGAAAATAAATTACTTTTAAAAATTAATTATTTAATTAAATAAAAAGTAATTTATATTAATTTTAAATTAAAATATATAATAAATCAATAAATAAAATTGTGTACGAATATTTTACACATAAAATTATTCACATATATTTTTAAATATTCTAATTTTAATTATTAAATAAAAAGTAAGAAAATATATATAAAAAAAGAGAGAAATTGATGATATTTTGATTAAATATATAAAAATAACTTTTAAATTTTATAAAAATAAGAAAATAAATTAAATAATTAAAAAATAATTTTATTTATTTTAATTTTAGAAAAATAAATAGTTAAATAAAAATAAATTTTTTTAATTTAATAAAAAGTAATTTTAAATTAAAAATGATATTTATTTTAATTTTAATTAAATAAAATAATTAATTTTTATTTAATTATTATTTTATTTTATTTTTTTATATATTTAATTTTAAAAAATATTTTTTATAAATAAATAAAATTTTAGAGACTAAATTATAATTTATCAATTACATTTTAATCCTTATAAGGATCAGATACAAAAGTCAACGATTAAAAGGGTCAGAATTATAGGTTTTAATAACGTTAAAGTTAAAATTATACCTCGAAAAATATTAAGAATCAATATATTTCTAAAACTAAATGGCAGGATTAAAATTATACCTTATCTCATAAACAAATAAGGAGGATCCATTCTCAGATAATCAAAATAATAAAAAAGTAAAGAAAAAAAAAAAACCTTAATATTGGATAGCGTTACTGCCATTGCAGAAATTGTCAGGGTTAGAGCAGAAGTTACTAATAACTTTTCAATTGACAAAACTATTCTTGTGGTTAATGCTCTTTACCTAATTTTACTAATTTAAAAGATTTTTTATTAATTTCAACTGTATTCTTTTCTCTTATATCCACATATAATAATTAAAATATAGTATTTATTAATTTTATCATATTAATTAATAATAAAATTTTAAAATTAGATTAGTAATTAAAAATTAATAAAGTAAATAAATAATATATCAAATTGAAAATTTCAGTGTTTCACATTTAAATAAAATTACTATCTTATTATTTTCCATATTTATTTCTTATTTTAATTAAAAATATTTATAATTTATAATTTTATTTGTGGTTCTGAAAAAAATTGTTGATATTTACTAATTTTAATGATTGAAAAAACTATGTATTTAACTATTTTTACAAAATATTAAGAGAAATTATAAAAAGTATTTTTATTTTATTTGTCAGTATTAACTAGAGTACACAAATAAAATATTATGAATTTTTAATATAATTAATTTTTTATTTTACTTTTATGCAAGTAAATATAATTTATTTTTTATTTTTAAATTTTAATAATTTATAATTTTCTAAAAATTATAATTTTATTTTATTTTATTTAATATTAATAATTTTTGCATATTAATATCTTTCATTTAAAAAATATATATATATATAATAATCTATTGAAAAGGAAATAATTTAATTATTAATTATTAATAATATTTTTAAAATATAAAAAATAATTTTAGTATATTCAACACAAGGATAATTTTATCAATTGAAAATGTATTAACAACTTTTGCTCTTATCCTAATAATTTCGGCTCAGACAATAAAATTTCCCTTAATTTTTACATCTTATTAATTAGTGCATTATATCTCTGGTTCTTAATGCATTCCCATTTATGGAAGGGAAAAAAATAGCACCTATCAAATATACAAATATTATTAGTCAACTGCCAATTTAAGATGAATATTCAAATATCATTGCCATCCATAAGGTCGAGTGGCTACATCGTAGCGAAAGAGTTTAAGAGTTCGAATGTTCATTCCCTTCAAAAGAAGAAGTAGAAGAAAAAAAAACAAAGCTAATAACTTAAAAAATTTAAAATTTTATCTTTTTATCAACAATTTCAACTTTATTTACAGTCTAATAAATAGGATAAATTTTGAATTTTTCAAGTCATTAAAAAAAAAGAAAAATATTCATTCAAGTGAATTTACATATTCTTATTCCCATTAAAGTCTCATACTCTCATTCTTTTTCTATATTCCCTTACCAGATTTCTTCACAAAAGAAATGTTAAACTTCCATCCTCTTTAACAATTATATAGTTGTCTGCAATTAATTTTCAGAATGTTACATGAAGCTAATTATTATTTTTAAATTGAATGCCTTGAAGAAAAGTTAGGTTTTCTATAGTCAATTCAAAGCCATGCCAATGCCTTGAACAAACATCATGCGGAGACAACGTTGAATATCAAGAAACTGCAATTTCTAAAACTTACAAAAATAACAGTGCAAAATTGGTGCTATAATCTCTAGAATCAATAAATCAACAGCAGAATGAAAGAAAATATGGTTAGATCTTCACATGGAAAAGTCTACGGTAGTTTTTTTTCTTTTTCTCTTTTCTTTTTTTTTTTTTTTTTTTTTTTTTTTTTTTTTTTTTTTGTTTTTTTTTTGTAGAAAATTACGTACGAGATCAAAAGTACACAAA
>CANXYC010442484.1:0-13744 GCA_948193065.1 Aleurites moluccanus | reverse complement strand
TTTGATATGTCATAGTATGATTTGAATTTATAATATAATTGTATGTAAGATTCAGAATGTGGGAGTTCTACGGGTTTATGGTGGCCTTAAGCCTACCCTTGCCCTAGGACCGTCGCACCACTGGAGTTGGGGTGTGACATGCTTGTGAGGAAAGTTTTTAGAGATTGAAAGATTGCTTGACATTGGCACCTGTGCTAACCTTACCTTCGGGTATAGGTGGAGACAGAATATATTATGATACTTCGAGAGTGGGTTTGAGTTGTGTATTAATGCAGCATGGTAAAGTTGTAGCTTATGTATCAAGACAATTGAAGAAGCATGAATAAAATTATCTTACCCATGATTTGAAAATAGTTGTGGTGATATTTGCATTAAAGATACAGAGGCACTATTTGTATGGAGAAACATGTAAAATTTATACAGATCACAAAAGTTTGTAATACATTTTTCAGCAGCGGGATTTAAATTTAAGGCACCGAAGATGGATGGAACATTTAAAGGATTATGATTGTAGTATTCTCTACCACCCAGACAAGGCTAATGTGGTCGCTAATGTTTTGAGTAGGAAGTCTTTAGGCAGTTTAGCTCATATTAGTGTTGAGAAGAGACTACTGGTGCAAGAATTACATGGATTGTTTGATACGGGAGTACATATGGAGTTCCTAGAGAATAGAGTGCTATTAGCTTATTTCAATGTCCGGTCAATCTTATTAGACAGAATTAAAGTCGCTCAAATGCAAGATCCACAAATGAGGAAAATTTTGATTGGAATTCAAGAAGGTAAAATACGAGATTTTGTAGTAAATTCATATGGGACTCTCCGTTATGGTGTTAGGTTATGCATTCATAATGTGGATGATTTACGAAAAGACATTATGAAGGAAGTACATCATGCAGCTTATAGTGTCCATCCTGGATCAACTAAAATGTATTATGACTTGAAAAGTACATATTGGTGGAATGGAATGAAAAGGAACGTAGAAGACTATGTATCTAGATGTCTAGTTTGCCAACAAGTTAAACTAGAGCATCAGAAACCATCGGGTCTTCTTTAACCACTACCAATACCATAATTTCTTTAACTAGTACCAATACCATAATGGAAGTGGGAACAAATTACTATGAATTTTATTATTAGACTGCCTCATACTTCTAGTCACAGCCTAATTTTAGACTATGACAGGCCTAGGGTACGGGAAATACCAATGCAACCAGTACCTTGAAGGACCCATTCTTTTACTTTTACAAACTAATAATGTCATTAACAATTATTCCTTAAACATGTGATACATTTTAGGTGGTAATTTTTTTAAAAAATATCATAAGATTTCTTATAGAAAAATTGACAGAGTTTCCTCTATAACTCTGGCTTAACCTTTCCGTAAGAATTAAAGATTTACGCTACCAAATATACATACATCCCCTTATAGCCTCCATTAATCAACACAACTCAATAAGCACTTCAATATTTACATTCACATCTCATATCATATATATATACATCATTTAGAATCTCATATCATATTTAGCTAACACTTTGATTATATTAAAATATTAAACTCTTAACCATACCAGACCCTATATACATTATACCAAGGAACTTCTATACACTGGAGTATCCTTAATACATACATCTGAAATCCAAGGCTGAAGATAATGTAGCCAATGGATGACTGCCTCACCGAGGTCCTGAAAACATTTAACAACTTTGGGGTGAGTATAAGATTATACTCAGTGAATCTAAATATATGAATATGCAATATTATTCATGAAAAGCCACATCTATCCATTAATGATCTGCAAATAATAAATAACTGATATTGGAATAGTGAAATACATATCATGAACCATAATGCATCATAATGAACCATAATGCATCATAATGAATCATAATGTAATACTGCACTTTTACTTCATTTCTCTACTTCCACATTTTCATATTTTCATCCAACACACCATTTATATACCTCCATCCCATACACTATTATATATGTCCATCCAACACACCAATGACCTAAGAGTGATCAATCCTTATGGCATAGAGAATTTCACCCTCTCTAGCAAAGGTTAAGAATATATATATATATATATATCAGTGTGCACAGTCCTGTTATAACATTATATGCAAATGTCTCATATAGTATGAATGTATTAATATAAAGTCTCAAATATGACTATAATGGTATTAAATAATATCATAAAGATCAAAGAAGTAATATGGCACAATATGAAAATTTTGGTCTTCGGGGCCCAGTTGCGCTAACATAACTGACACCCCTAAATTACAGGTTCGTTTCTCATTTTTCAGACACTTTCTGGTTTTCCTTGAAATTAATAATTCCATGGCAATTTTTTTATACAAATGATAAATACATATATATAATAAGTAATTGGGCTTGATTTGACATCAAAAAGCTCTTCAGAGCAAATTTTATACAGAATCAAAGTTTAGGTCAGTTTTAAACATTTCGGCAGCTCTGTTTTAGGTCATTTTAGCAAAACTGCCCAAAAGTGAATCATTAATGGTTTTCAAGCCATGATATTATTTCATATGCATAAATGCATAACTTATGAATGAATCATGCATGAATCATATATATAGACTCACCTCAAACAAAACTCTCAATATTTCCCAGCAGGCCTAGTTAGCCCGCGACTCGCCGTTAGCGGCCCTAACTCGGGAGGATTCCCCTATATTAATTAAATCGCTTTGGTAAGACTTATACTCAATACATTTCATATTAAAACACATATCAAAGCACATTAATATACATAAAGCATATGCTATACATCATAAACCCTATATCACACATTTGACACTTTCCATTCTTTTATGCTTCAAATGTAATTCTATCACCGTATTTCATTCACATTTCATATGTTCATCACTATAATGTTAAGTCAAGAACTCATAAATACTTTGTTCATCTTTTCATATCAAACATACACCAAATTCCAAATATATCTTCCAAGTACAAATATCAATCAGCCTTTTCATATTTGAACTTATACATTTCCATTATTTATACCATTAAACCATATTCAAACCTTGCTTTCCTAATTGTATTAGCCTAACACATTAAACTAACAAAGTCCATATGGTTCCACCTAAATGAAATTCATTTCATTCATCCATTTTTCAACACCAATCAATCATACAACATATATATACATCAAATGCATAACATTCATCCATTTAAACCTATTAAACATCAAAGCACCAAACCACCATTCAAGCTTACATAATTCGGCCAAGTAAGAAATCCCTCCAAATGGATTTCTTTTCATCAATTAACCATCAATTCATTACATACACATCAAATTCATACCATTCCATTATTTAAACCTATAAAATACCAAAGTACAAATCATCATTTACACATCATCATATTCGGCCAAGCTAGGTTTCCTTTCAAATGGATTTGTTTCCATTAATTAACCACTAATTCATGTTAAACACATCAAATGCACATCATTTGAACATAAACATCCATCAAAATCATTCTTTGATTCATAGTTCTTCCTATTAGGTTTCATTCCAACTTTTGATTTTTCTTCCAACCAAAACATATTTCTGATACTAAATAACATCAAAGAACATCTTAAGAATATAATTAAATTAAAAGAATGGTAAAATCAATCACTTACCAAAAGTTCTTCAAAAACTTCCAAGCTTTGATTCTTTGCTTTTTCTTGTTTTTCTTTAAAATCTAAAGTTATATTTGTGTTTAAAATGGTGAAATTAGTTGGTTTATATTAAAAAAATGGAAGAAAACAACAAGTTTTGGTGGTGGACAATGGTGGCCGAATCATAGATGAAGAAGAGAGAGAAAAGTTTCAATGGGAAATGGCTAAGGAAGAAGATGGAGGTGGAAAAAATCAAATAAATATCAATGGCATGATCAAATACATTAGGCTTATGATAAAAATGGTGAAACCTAGCCATCCAACCATGCATTTCTTCATCATTTTATCCAATGGTTTGATTTAGGAAAGCCTAAAATGATATCATAAGCTTGCATATACCATATAAGTCCACATTTCAAAGAAAAAAAACTAAATTACCCTTAGTTCAAATGAAATCCCTAAACCAAGCAGTTTTGCCCGAAATTATTTTCAACTGGGTTTAATTCTCTAACAAAACTTCAAATAAATATAATTTCATCATTTTCACATATTAATATTTTTTTCTACCTTCAAATATAACATTAATTTCCATAAAACTCGAAGGAGTGTAAAATGACCATTTTGCCCCCAGTTTACCAAAAATTCAATTTTTTCTCGATTTCTTCCTAATAGTCTTTAAACCACTTTTACACGTATAATACTTCCTAAAACATGCATATATATTCAATTCAAAAATAAACATGCAATAATATACAACTTTCAAACAAAGGACAAATTTCCTATGTTTGCCCTTTATGGTTCAGGTTCTAAACTTTAACTGAAGTGTTACACTTCTTCAGGTTATGATTCGAATTAGGTGATAGTTGACAGATTAACCAGTCAGCTCATTTTATTCCAGTCAAGGTGACTCAATATTATGATTGTTATATATGTTTTGTTATTTTTGGGATATATATATAGATGATGATCAGGTAAGACTTGCTACGGGTTTCGATGGCATATCGCCTTCTTGTTCCCTAGCGCCAATCATGATTTCAGGATGAGGTCGTAACAATTTTAATGTAACTAGAAAATCATTGCAGATTAATCACCAAACTTTGAAAAAAATTTCATCAACTACTCACTCACCAGAAAAAAAAAAAAATTATATCGACACTCATGGACGATATGTCAGCTGATGATGCTGACTAGGAGTGCCACATCATCAGCTACACATCATCAGCTACGTCACAAGGTGTAAATCTATCTTACCATATCTAATATGCCAAAGCGCCGCCCTTTACATATAAATTAATAGATTTTTTATTTTTTATTTTTTTTGCATGGTTTTGAGTTTGATACCATTAGGGTAAGATAGTAAAACAGAACTACATAGACTTTTTCTATCTAAATTTCCAAACCTATCTCGTCCATTTCTCTCATAAAGCCTCCAAATACCATTCTCAGAGCAAAGAGGGCCAGAATAACTACCAGATTCAAGAAGCACCGGAAGAAGCACGGTCAATGAGTGTTGGTCATGGGCATACCGGCAAGCACATGAAATACCCCATTGGTTGCGGTAACGCTGGAGGTATGCACCACCACAGGATCCGCTTCGATAAATAACATCCTTAGTATTTTATAAAGGTCAGTATGCAATACTTCCACAAGTTGAGCAACAAGTTTTATACCTTATCATCAACATCGACAAACTCTGGTCAATGATCCCTTAGGAAGTGAAAGACAAAGCTAGCAAGGACAACGTGTCGATGCTCGATGTCATTTAGTTTAGTTATTTTAAGATATTGGGTAAGGTTGTACTACATGAGAATCAACTAATTGTGATAAAAGTTAAGCTGATATCCAAAATTACTGAGAAAAATATAAAGGGAAGTGGTGGAGTTGTTTTTACAGCTTAAACTTGTTTTGTTTTGCTTTATAAACTTTGAGTTTTTGATATTAATGACTAGTTTATTATTATTGTTATTTTAGTATTTTTTGATTTAAATGGTTAGGAGTTACTTTGCTAGTGTTTAGATATTTGACTTTTGCATTATCAATTATGTGACGTGGTAAATATTTACCTAGTGGAGATGGCGTAGTACTTCTAGTCAATATCATTGGCTAACATGTCATCCACATATGTCGATCCGGTTTTTTATCCTATGAGTGAGTAGCCGGTGATTTTTTCTTTTTAAGTTTGGTGATTAATTTGTAATAATTTTTCAATTAGTGATCAGATTAAAATAATCCTTAAAGTTTGGTGATCGTCACTTGTAGTTGATATGTCATGTTCCGTTATCATCATTTACTTACAATGTATATTACGTGTTCAGATTCGATAAATTTTATGATAAATAATCATCCAGTGAAATATTTTATAAAAATTAAATATTAATTTGTAATAATTTTTCAGTTAATGATGAAAATAGAAAAATTACTATAATTCAAATATCAATATTTGGACCGAATCAAATGAATCAACAGATTAAGGCATCATATCATTCAAACTTGAATTGTTCCAATTAGATTCAAGTGAGTTTTATATCATCACATATCGAGCATATATGGGTTAGGTGAAATATCTACATATTGTCAATTTAGTCATTAAATTTATATTTGAGTTGATAAATCATTATTAATTATATTAATGATTGAATTAATTAAATTTATAAAATTAAAAAAAAAAAATCATCAGTGGCGATGAGACCAACCACCATAAGTCCGATCTCAGTCGCGTCCTTCAAAGCTTGAGTCTTCTACTTTTTCTTTTCAAACACATATACTTTTCTTTCCAAACTAACATCTAATAAAACTCATGATGTGAGTGCATAAAAATTACTTACTATATATTATGGATGTTTATAGCCTCTTGACAATTCAAAATCTCAATTTATTATAATGGATAGAATTTTTTAGTTAATTCAGTGTTAACAGTGATAAGAATTAATAAATTTTAAGTGTCAAATTGGATTTTTTGCGAATTTGTTATTTGCAGTTTATTTCACAAAATTTCATTTAATATAAAATTCATTATTTAGCAATTAAATTAGCAAACACTCCCATTAAATTGCAAAAATACTAACATTTAACGGTTAAAAAATTAAGAATCAATTTTTTTAACAGAAGAATAAAGAATATCAGGAAAATAAAAACTTATTATTATCTCATATATAAACTTCAATTTCATTAACAAAGGTTCAATCGCATTACTTTCAGTCTGTTTATTATTATTATGAAAGAAGACATGTTCAACTCAGCAATAAAATCAAAGTGCATCATTTTTTATTTTATTTTTTACCTCAGTGTCTGGCTCTCAATTTGAACAAATGAATACTTTAATACTTTTAATTTATCAACTTTAAGGTTATTTTTAAGAGTTGTAATAAGAAGATAAAAGGAAAAAAATTGGATAAAACTCTCCCTAATTTAAGAGTTTAATTACTAAAAAAATTAAGAAATTAGTTATCTAATTAAATCTCATTCTCTTTTTAATAATAATGATAATAATAATTTTTTAATTAGATAATTCTACCCTCGTAATTTTGCTTTCTTTTCCTATCATTTAGATTAAGTATATTATATGTCAAATGAAAGCTTATTGGATAGATTAAAAAAATATATAAAAAGAAAATTTCGAACAATATTCAAATTAAAATTTTAAGATTCTGAACTTCTAAAACAATAAAACTTGAAATGTAATTATCAATATATTTCAAGCAAGAAAAAGCCTCTCAAAGGAATTGGAAATTAAATCGTGTTATTCACATATAACAAGTTCATTACAAAAAGCATTGGTACTCGGTCCATAAAAATGTCACAACTCAAAATATAAGCACTATGACTTGGAACTATAGAAGAGTATACAGGCTCCAGAATTTTCACAACGATGTGTGACTTTCATTTTATCACTAAAGTGTTTATACCTTTTAATTACATAATTAGCAAACAATTAGGAAAATTAGGAAAAAAAAAATGTTTTTATTTGCATTTCATAAAATCAATGCAAAAGAAACATTTTTAAAACCCTTGTACTTTGTCTTCTCCACATAGATCCAGAGTTCCTGTCTTCAGCAAAGGATTTGCAGAATGTTGGAATTAATCCCAAGATCAGCACCAATTTGATAGTACTCCTTCAGAGCAGCTTCCATCTCTGCTTCAATGGAAGCATCATCTATGATATCAATTGTGTTCATGCGCAGAACGTCAGCATAATGTGCTTCCCTATCCCGATCATGCTGGAAGGGTTCCATAGCCGGGCCCTGTTGATTCCCGGTAGTGTCAGAATTTCAGTATGCTTAACATAGTTTTTCGTTGCTTAACCCGTAAAATACTGGCAAATTAGAAGTGCAAAATGTCAATGTTTTCAAAACCGGACCGGTTAAAGAACTGGTGAAGACAGAGGATCAGAGGATCAAATTCGACCAGAATCAAACTGGTTAAACAGAAAAAAAAACAGATATATATATATATATGTATATAATTTCACATTTATTATATATATGATGAAAATAAATATAATTTTTTATTTTTTATTTTTTATCAAAAATTAAAAAATTAAAAAAAATCTGATACACTCGAACAGAAAAAATCGATTCGATTTGATCAGTTCACCGGTTTTTAAGGAATAAATTTTTGAGACTGACCGATTCAATTCTTGATTTGATTCTCTTTTTCTGATTTGACCGGTCAGTCCGATCCGATTTTGACAACTATGCAAAATACATATATTTAGTAAAACCGGTCAAATGTCAAAATTTGGTTTCACAGAAACCACATTTAATAAAAAAAATGACGATTACCACCAGACAGTACCTTGTATAATGCAATAGAACCTGTCTTTTTTTATAATGTTTGTTTCATTAAAGGGCCTAAATCAGTTTACCTGACATAATTCCGCATAATGTTTGTAAATCTCACTGTTTTCATTTTGATCTCCAAGTAACGTACCGCCATACCAACCACTGGCTTCATCAACTGAGGTCATCGCAAGGTACCTTGAAATCCAAATACAGCTCAATTCAATCAGGGAGTATAATCAACATTAATAATTGCTTATTTTCATTCAGGTCATTGAAAAAAAAAGGAAAAATTAGAAAAAATAGAAAAAGGAAACAGATATGATTATTAAAACAATCATAATTCAATAAATCTAGCTCCAGATCAATTTATATTATTAATTAAAGATCAATAGTCAAAATGTTTATCATCCAACTTGGCAAATAAATTGCAGATGAGTAATTCATGCACATAAACTTGTACGCCAGCAAGTACAGATTGTGGTATATAATTTTATCAAAAATCAACCAGCCAAACCAAAAAACTTGACTGGCTCGAGCAAGAAAAATTTAGTGTAAATCAAGGCTCTAGCCTGGATTGCTGTTTGCAAACCATAAAATTAACTGTAGGCTCATGACAAAACCAACTTGGGGCAGCCCATTGCTGATCTGCTGGAGACAAGTCACAAGCAGAGGAGCATGTCTGAAAATGAGAAGATATTATCAGAAAATACCTTTGGAATATATCCTCTTCATTCATGTCACCAACAGAAGAAAGCCAGTCCAAGTCACCATAACCATCAATTCTAATATCTTTATGAGATCCTCCATTTTCAGTTTCTTGTTGAGCAGCCTTGGGGGCAGAACCACGATCTTCATACTTTCTTTGGCCAAAAAGCCAATTTGGGCTTCTGAGCTGTATTTCGCTGCACAAGTCAAATATGTTATACAATTATAGTTGGCAGTTGGACAAGTTACCAAGTAATATTTCTTAGAAACAGTATAGCAATTAAGCAAATTTAACAATTATGGTAATAGAAGGAGAGAAAACTATGACCAAAAGCCATGTTACTGTTAAGACCAGGAAACTTATTTGCAAGTCCTTTTCTTAAATACAAATAAGTTTTCCAATGATATATATGCCGATAAGAACATCATAATGTGTAAGCATTTAATTATTAAATGGTGGGTTCAAAGACATGGGCACCAAATACAATCCAAAACTAAGCCTTGTGTATTTAAGGATGAAAATCTGAAGGTGCAATAACCAATATTGACATTACATGCTCCAAGCTATGTACAGAAGTGAAATATACTAGGTCCATTGTTTCCTATAGATTCTTAAATAATCACTGAACTTCAAGAAACCCAATATTCCCTTTTCCTTTCTCAATTTCATATGAGCTGATTTCCTCCTAGAAACACACACCTAACAAGAGGTAACATAGAAAAGAAAGCAAACCAACAAACTTTGAGGAGGATGCACACAAGTATCTTTACATTTTGGATTAAAAAAGTAAATAAAGAAAAATTAAAAAAAATAACAAGGACAATTGCTGCGTGATGCCTAACATACCTTTCACTCAACACAGAAAGAAAAATACTAAAATATGCAAACTGTGAGGCATATTAAGATCAATGGTTAGGGGAAAAATTACGCTGCATCAGGTGCCACACCAGAATTTCCAATACCACCACCTGGTCTTTGATCAGGCTCACAACAAAGTCTTACATTCTTTATTGAACCACACGTCCTCTCAATCAATTTATCAAACGATGTCAATTTCATGCGTGAAAAGTCTTCCCTACAAGCTGGAATAGGGGCAAGAGTCATTCCAACACCTTCAGCCCTAGGATTGGTTCCAAGAGTGCTGGGAAAAAAATCAGCAAAATTAAAATTATAGGTAGAGGAACTAGTAACTTCTGACCATATGTTTACTGAACTTGAGGAACCCAAAAAAATCACTGAAGTTAAAATCTTACCCCGTCTCAGGATCAGGGTCTTCTTTAATTCCAGGGACATGAAGATAATAGTCTGTATCCAACTCCCAGAGAGCAGCTTTCCCTTCCTGGGGCCGGAAAAACCCCAAAAATCTGGAAAAACAGTACAACAGTGATAGTTTGAGAACATAAGAAAAAAAAAATCAGGCATTAATAATTGGAATTGGAAGTGTCCTTGCTTTTGAAAACACCTACAATTGCATTGTGAATTCAATACAGTTGCCATGCATAAAGTAAATCATGCCATAAAATCAGGTAGAAAGAAAGATTAAGGGAAGAAAATTTACAAATTTATTGCATCTTGCTTTTCACTATCAGTATAGGCATTGCTGTAGTAACGCTTAATTGACTTGAGAAATTCTCTGGATTGAGTTGTAGCTTTCCACTTTCCCTGCCTCTCTGGGAACACCTGAAACACCAGAGCAAGCATCAGCATCATGAAGCTAAAACCAAACTATGAACAAACTCAGAAATGAAGCAAAAATTGAAGTTACAAGTGAAAGCATACAGTGTTATGAGCAGCAGAGCCACCATACTGTTGGGCAAGAGCATCCCCCATACTCTGATACATTTCCATAAGAGCTGCAGCAATGCTACTATCAGGATCCACTTTGGGAATATCTGTCAAACCCATTGCATGTAGTTGGCGCCCTAAAGCTGCTAGGCCATAAGCATACTGGGCAACATTTGTACGATCTAAGCAGTCGATGCAGTTAGTGCGTAGCACTCCACTTTGAAAGCGTGGTGCTTCACCGCTGACCTTATCTTGTTTATTCTGTTGACTAGAATCATTTTCACTGTCACGATGTATTATAGATCTTAGATTCTCACTAACACTTCCAATCCTAGAAAGATCCCCAGAGCTGGGTCTCAGATCTCTGAGAGAAGTATCCCTGAAATAATGCAAAACAACACAGAAGATGAAATCCATATACATAATATAGCCTTGTTCTGAAATATAGCTTCAATCTACTTCCCAAACATTTGCTTTGAACTTGAAGGGAAAGAAAATAAGGTAGATAGCCTTAGTGAAAGTTATGACCAAGCTCATGCTTTATCCAAAAGAAAACTGCATCGACTTAAGTGGAAGAAGAGGAACAGGATATAGCAATTCAGAGGAGAGAGAAAAAAAGAAGCTTCTCCATGTTTATAGCAGTCAATAAATTGTTATGATGCTCATCATAGTATTTTTCTAGTAAAATATGAACTAGATACAATCATGACAAACATACCATGCTTAACAGCCATCATTTACAATTCATTAAGTATGAAAGTATCATTATAAAGACATTAAAATGATAAAAGCTTCCTAAAAATCTTCAAAACTATCCTAGGAATGGAATTTGAGAACCTTTACATAACCTTCACTAAATCTGTGCTTATCAGTGTCTCATAGAAATAATAATATGCTATTTACCGACAAATTAGAATTACAATTTCTTTTCCCATCAAGATGACCACTTCAACATCAAAAGCTAAACAAATAAGAGCATCAGCCTTAAGTTAAGGTGAAGCAAATTAAAAATTGGAAGCCATATTGGGTATTATTGAGAATGATAAGGTTGTAAAAATTATGAACAACAATATTTAGGCATCTATTCAGAAATCTGCATTCCCACAAGAAGCCTGGAACTCACTATCCAGTATATGACAAAAAATGGTAAACCGATTGCCCATGGGTGGAACCTTTCATTATAGGGGGGGTATCTGATCAGTTTCAATCCCAATAGACACATTCATGTTTTCTTATATGATTATGCTTACTTTGTACTCTATTCTCTATATACATACATGGTAAATTTAACGGGTTAATAATGTTATTAAAAAAAATTTATATGTTTGTTGTCCCAACAATGCAGTCCAGAATTCAAATCTACATGAGTGATCTGGATTCTCTTCTGATTTGGATTTTGGAGGATCCACCCCCAAGTCCTGAATTTGCATACTAATTCACCAGAGACATGCATGCCTCATGAATTGAGAATCAAAAAGGACAAAAATTTCAGTTTTGACCATATAATGTATATAATTTTCCTGGAGACAACCTAGGACTGTCTCTAACCCAAAGACAAACATCAAAACAGATCTTATAAAAAGCTTTTAGAACTGTCACATTGCCCAATTAGTCTGTAGAGAGGTCCCAAAAGGAAACCTCAAACAAATATAAACCATCCAACCATTCTTCTCTTTGATCTTGATTATATCAAATACCACAAAAGTGGCAGTTCCCCAAACTGACAAACTATGAACAGTCACACAACAAGACCACCACAAAGCACACAAACTAATTTGTAACCTAGTACGGAAGAAAAAGATCATCACTGAGCCAGCAAGAAACAAAATTTAAAAGCCTATTTCTTTTCCTTGAAATAAACAGCCTACTTGATTCAACAGTCTTAAACATAGTCCCTCTTAGCCTATAATATTTTTTCTTTTCTATTTATTGTTTGAAACAGAAATACCCATGTCTCATTTGATGATTCTTTGAAGTTAACAAAGCACATTATCAAACCGGAGGTTTCAAGTTACTTTACCATCTTATTTATTAATGGAGTAGATCTATCTTCCCTTGAAATTATTGGAAGTTTAAAAAAAAAATAAAAATTATGAAAACATTAGCATTCACAGTGTATTGTTTTGAGGTCAATGGAGGGTAACTTTACAGGGGTAATGCTTTAACCCCTTTTAACTGTGTTTGGTAAGCCAAGGTGAACCTTTCATCCAGTTAACATTTCACCCACAAAGCACATTAATTTGTTAACCTAAGGGGGTGGGGTAAGGGCCAGAATACCCTTTCAAAAGTAAGAGAGGTGAAAACAGTGAAAGAAGAGGAAAACAAAATCGATAGTGACGACACATCTACCCAGAAAAATAAATCAATTTTTGACGAAAATCTCATCTTATCAAACCATCATCTTCGATTCTCGTCAAGATATGTGTTGAATTAGATTTGTTATTTACTAATTCTTTTTATATGCTTGCATCTTGTTTTGATTTTGATTCAAGATTTTAATTGGCATCCAGAATCTGAGAAACTCTGAACAAGCAATGAGCTAAGCTAAAGATAAAGCTCCTAGAAGATTATGGACTAAGGAAGAGAATATATGCGTGGCTGAAATTTTATTACAAATGCATCATGAGGGAAAATATAAATAAGTTAATTTTAAACCAGGTTATTTGCTCAAGTTAGAGAAATGAATGGCTAACCACAGATTCTAGATTGTGTAATACCCTATAAATGCATAACAGGTTTAGTGAATAAAATTCTCAGTATATAGATTAAAATCATCAAAATAATCAATAATAATTTTAGAAAACCAGTTAGAGCGAAAACGGGAAAAATTTTCGGAAAACGTCGG